>CM044017.1:43472746-43700978 GCA_024085815.1 Flaveria linearis | reverse complement strand
TAAATATATAAACGTAAGAAATTGATCTTTTAGGTAAATTGTACATGAACAAACCATGAGGTTTATAAACTTAAGGAGTTTAAAGTGACGTTTAATAAAGTTTTTAAAAGTGTTAACGGGTAAGAGTTTAAAGATTAAAAGCAGCACATATATAAGAGTAAGCATAGACGTGAGGATGCAAAGCGTCATGTCTGCAAACTTTGCTACTTGCGTCACGGTATACATAGAAAGGCATATTAAACATTGTTATTCATAACATGTCCCGTCATACAAACTTGCGCTTGCGGCGTAACAGCCATGACAATTTCAACGCAGTTAAGAGCACGTCATAACACGTACACCAACTTCGTTACATGCCTACAGACTAAAGTTTGAATGGAAAAAGTTAAAAAGAGGCAAAAACACCCAAAAGGAAAAAAATGCAGGAGCCTGGCGTGAACTCGCGTCTCCTGTGTACACACACAACTCCAACCAACCGCTCTAGCCCTGTGATAGTGTTAGTTTCCAGAAAAATGTTATTTAATAACAAAGTACTCAAGAACAAGAGAGAAAAAAACTTGGGGTGCAATGACAGTTTGACACATGGCAAGGGCGTGGGGACCATCCATAAAAATTGTAAAATGATACTACACTACAAGAAATGTCTCCTATAATGACGACGCTATTAGTGCCTTAGCGTTGACATAATCTAGCGGCGACAACATTAGCATCGACTTGTCGTCACTATTGATCCTCGATCCTTTTGTAATTTTTTCAGTTAGATTTGCCCGTGATTGGTCTGTAGATCTAATGGTCGAAGTTTCATCGCACATTACCAAATAGACATTGACAACTCGCTACTATTAGTTAAGGATAAACTCCCCCATTGATTCCCTCCACCCCTACGTCGTCGCCTCCATCTTCACCATCCCGCCAACCTCAACCGTCGACCTTCCCTCAGCTGGTCGACCTCACAATCCCTCAACCTACTCCTCTTCACCACTCCACTGGCCCTCACCAACCCTCAGCCCTTAAGATCTAGCCGACCATGATCGTCCCTGCTTAACCCTCATCAACCGCCCCCCGTCGATGACCACTAGTCGATCAATCTCGCTCACTGCCATCAAACTCCATAGCCACCACCAACCGCTCCTACTACTTCACAACCACCACCAAACCTGTTGTTTACTCCGACACCACCACCGCTGCTACCTCTGCCGTTATTTCCAGCATGCTTACTCCAAACCTTTGTATGCTAGTATAATATAATGTAAGGTGTACAAATCGGTTTCGTTTTCTCAAACCTGTTCGGTGTTACAAACTGGTTTGGCTCACTGAATAATCGAACCTTTTGGACCGGTTTGAAACTGGTTTTTTTTAATAAACTGGTTTTCTACCGGTTTAATCGTTTTTTTTTTTTTTCATTTTTGAACCGGTTTTAAAACCGGTTTTAGGTGCGGAGTTACCAACCAGGTTACAAACCGGTGGTTCAGATTGGGTTGGAACCAGTTTGACTCAAATTAGTTTTTTTCAAATCGTTCCGGTTTTTATGACTGGTTCATTCCTGAACCAATTTTTTGTACACACCCTCGTATAATGGGTTCTGTTCCAACAGGGTGTTAATTGGAACCTTTTGGAAACATAGGGGCACAAAGAAACAAGATGGTTTATCAAAACCTAGGGTTTTATTTTTGCATCTTGCTTCTCTTTTTGCAGAAACACTTCACCGAGTAATCAAAACATGAAAATTCGCATCCCTCCGCCATTGATTTCCCCAATTTTCGCTCGATCTCGATCGATCAAACAACCCCTTTTATCATTTTGCTCAATCTCCGACGACAATCCATCGTCACAACAACAAATTCCCACAAAACCCAACTCAAAAACCCTATCTTTTGACATTGCCAATCACCAACGACCCCAAGATCCAGTTTTGAATCAGACCCATGTCACAGAAGTCATAATTTCTCACAGAAATGACCCAATTTCAGCTTTGAACCACTTCAAATGGGCTACAAGAAAGGGTTCTTGTCGGGTCAAGGCATTGGTGACCCGTTTCTTGTTCTTATTCACATTCTAATGTGCTCAGAAGAATATTATGGGACTGCTAAGAAGTTGATTAGCAAATGTGTTTCAGAGTGTTTGGATCATGGCCAGGTGAGTTTGTTTCCCAATGTGTTGTCACTGCTGAGAGGTTTCAATTGATTGCAGTTCAAATTCTAGGGTTGTTAATTACTTGCTGTGTAGTTTTGTTCGATCATCGCGATTGGGAGACGCGGTTATTTGTTTTAGGAAGATGGTTGGAACAACATTGTTCCATGTGTTGCATATGTTCATATTTTTTTGAATGCATGGTTAGAAATACTATGATCACAGAAGCTAGAGGTGTGTTTGATGAGATAGTAAGAATGAGAATTCCTTATGATTGTGCAACGATACGAGTGATGATTCGTGGGTGTTTAAGAGAAGGTAATGTTGATGATGCTGTGCAGTACTTTTGGGATGCAAAGGCTAATGGGATTGAACTCGATGCGATAACTTATAGTACTGCTATTCATGCTGTTTGCAAGAAAGCGGATGCTGTTTCTGCTGTGCGTTATTGAATGAGATGAAAGAGAAAGGATGGGTTCCGTCGGAGGAACTTACACTAATGTAGTTGGAGCTTGTGTGAAGCAGAGATGTATGCTAGATGCGTTAAGGTTAAAAGACGAAATGGTTAGTAATGGGGTCCAAATGAATCTGGTGATTGCCACAAGTTTAATGAAGGGATATTGTGTTAATGGAGATCTTCATAGTGCTTTAAATTTGTTTGAAAAGATTGTTGAAGATGGTCTTTGTCCCAATAAGATCACTTACTCTGTTTTGATTCAGGGTGTGTCAACAATGGGGATGTGAAAAAGGTTTTGAATTGTACACACAAATGAAAATGAAGGTATCAAGCCCAATGTTTACAATGTGAATTTGTTAATAATTGGGTTTTTCAAAGCTGGTTTAATAGATGAAGCAAAGAAGCTATTTGAAGATGCGGTTGAAGTTGTGTGTTGCCATGTATTTACTTATAATGATCTTATTTCTTGGCTTTGTAAAGCGGATAAACTGGATGAAGCATTGATGTATTCAATAAGATGGCGGAAGATGGAATTTCTCCAACAGTTGTTACATATAAAACATTATACTCGGCCATTGCAGAAGTGGAGATATGGATGCAGCATTAAATTTGTTTAACACAATGCAAGAAAAGGGTTTCAAAGCTAACGTCATCACTTATAGTATTTTAATTGACGGGTATTTTAAGAAAGGCAAAAGTGAGGAAGCTTTAGCCATCTTTGACCAAATGGTGGACTTAGGCTTTCTTCCGTCTGACTACACCTTCAATATAGTCATCAATGGTTTGTGCAAAGTTGGTAAAACATCCGAGGCTAGTTTAATGTGGTGAAGAAAGTGGTGGAAAGGGGTTTTAAATCCCACATGTATGACTTATAATAGTATATAGACGGTTTTTGTCAAAGAGGGAACTATTAATTTCGCGTTAGAAGTTTTACTGATATGCATAAAGCCGGAGTTTCCCCTAATGTTGTCACATACACTTCATTGATTCATGGTTTTGCAATTGCAGAAACATGGATCTTGCCTTGAAAATGAGGAATGAGATGAAAAGCAAAGGTCTTGAATGGATGTTGTATCATATGGTGTTTTAATCAACGGATTTTGCAAAATTAGGGACTTAAGAAAGGCACGCGAAATCTTTAATGAGCTTTATGAAGTTGGGTTATATCCGAATACGGCTATTTATATAGCATGATAAGTGGATTCCGGATCTTGATAACATAGAAGAAGCTGTTGACTTTCACAAGAAGATGGTCAACGAGGGGATTTTATGATTTTACCAACTTACACTACTTTGATTGATGGGCTGCTTAAAGCTGGAAAAATTGTTTCTGCTTCTGATTTGTATACAGAGTTGCTTGCAAAGAACGTTGTGCCGGATGTCATTTTATATTCAGTTTTGGTCAATGGTCTTTGTAATAAAGGTCAACTTGAGAATGCACGTGAAATCTTGGAAGAGATGGATAAAAGAATATGGTTCCTAATGTGGTTATTTATAATTCTTTAATAGGAGGATATTTTAGGGAGGGAAATTGCAAGAGGCTTTTAAATTGCACGATGAGATGCTAGATAGAGGTCTTGTACCTGATGAGAGGACATATGATATTCTTGTTACGGTAAAGTCAAAGGGATTGACTCAATGACGGAACTTTCAGTTTAATACAGTTCATTAGTATGCTGGTTTGACCACTTTGACTTTTATGGCACTCAGTCGAGTCGATTGATTGGATCTTTCACTTTTCATGATGATAACACTTGTTTCTTCTGCGGCAGCATGGAGGTACATTACGATGCATGTGCTACTTTACATCATGCAATTGTAATATAAGTTCTTATCCACTTAATGATTGTTAGTATTTTCAAGATTGTTAGCACTTACTTTTGCATTATCTTATTTTTACCCAGAATTTGCTTATATTCATTTAATGTCTAATTTGTAGAGAAGGCAAATGGGTGGTTTGGGTCAATTGGGTAACGGGTCAAAATGGGTTTGGATCAAAATATACAGTTTCTTACGAGTTAAAACATGTTGGGTCAGGTCGACCAGAAACTCCTTTTTGTCCAAAAAGTTATACAGTTTTCATGAACTGTTGTCTAATACGTTTACAAAAAAATTGTTACTTTTGAACAAGTTGATTTAGGAGGTTATATGCGTGAAAATACACTTTAGATCCTTTTCCTTTGTAGCTAACAATTTGAAATTTACTCGTTTGAACCATTATAGATAAATTATAGCCTAAATCCACCAGTTCACGAATGGGTCAACCATGCCACCACTAACTTGCACCAATTTGTACATTTGAACTTATAATCTTAAGACATAAGGATATACTAATACCATCGGGCCAAAGATAATTCATACTGCACGTTAATTCTAGAATCTAGATTAAATAACACCAAACTCGATGATGTTTTCAGGAGTGTAGGATTTTAAAAGGACCAAGTTAATTCTAGAATCTAGATTAAATAACACCAAACTCGATGTTGTTTTTCAGGAGTGTAGGATTTTAAAAGGACCAAAGCTTTTGCTACCCGTTATGTTTGGTGCGGCTCTTCATTCAATTTGCAATCAACTTCTTTCAAGTGACCATGACAACCATTTGCAAGGTATTTTGTTCATTTTGATTTTTGGTATCATGCCCTCAGCTGCTGTACAGTGTTTTAATTACCTTAGCGTAGACAACACGGGCACAGATGATACATATTATATGCACATTCTTATCATTTGCCCTTATAACGCGTATAATAATCCTACTTCATGAAGATATATGTTTTACAATATACATATTGATTTTTTATGCAACATTAGTACTGCGGTTTTCATAATTCTCATTTCTATTCAATAGAATTTACACCAACTTTGCTCGGGGCTTCAATATCGTTATAATAACTCGAGTACATTGGGATCTCGAGCCTTTCTCCTTGTCCCGAAATAGAATAAGCTTCCTCACCATGAATCATCATCACCTACTTCCAGCTCATGATCAGTCATCCTCAAAGGCACAAGTAGGCTCACAAACACACACACTACACTTGTCATGACAATTAACCAGCACAACGAACAAATCCCGAGTAGTTGAATTCCCATTTGCCTAACTCCCCAACGAATACTTTGCGACGTCCCAAGATGCAGTCCGTGGAATAACCCATGTATTTGTTTCAAACTCCCGTAGAACAGTTCGCACAAATGAGGTTCAGCAAACAAGCCTGTGAGGACACCTCCCAAGATTCCTGCAATGGCGTGCGTGTGTAACATTGCCATTGTGTCATCGACTTTCTGTAGGAGTTTAACTTTCTTTTGCATTACCATCATTGTGAACCATGGGATTGAGCCCGAGAAAATGCCCTTATGATCGCGGCGTATCCTTGCACCACCCCGGCTCCAGGGGTGATGCAGACTAGACCGGTGATCATGCCCTGAACTGCACCCACAACCGATGCTTTCTTGAAGAAAATTATGTCGAGCGTGAGCCATATTAGGAGACTTGTAGCCGCGCAGATGTGCGTGTTCAACACGGCTAAGGAAGCATCTGTGCTAGCCACGTATGGGGACCCGCCGTTGAACCCGTCCAGCCCATCCATAACAAACCCGCACCCGCTAACATCATAATAATATTGTTGGGAGGAAAGTTTTCCCTATCCAGGGTCGATCTGGGACCAACCTGTATAATATTCCGTCAGCAACTCGAGGTGTTAATAACGAGATTTTAAACATGTCAAACAGTAAAATAAGTAAAATAATAAACATGTCAAATTGGTATACCGGGACAAGTCGCACAAAATGTTCTCAATAGTTTATAACCACCTAATTGCTTTATTAAGAAAGTAGAATATTATTTTACAATATGATTTTTTATAATCCTATTTGATGTGTTAAGTATTAATGGAATGTAATTTAAAAAAGAAAAATAAAAAGTTTATTTGTTTTTATGCATTGACCAGTAAACCCAACTTAATTTGATGCTAACATGTTATCCTAACTCAACTGACTTATCGACTAGAGTTTGAGAAATGTGACATGGTTTTGATACAACACGTTTAACACGATCATTCAGTCGAACATGTCATTTTTTATACTAAAACATACATATTTAATAAGAAAAGTACAAGACACATGTTTAACATGAAATGTTACTAGTTTTAATAATATGAATGACATGTTTAAAACGATTATTTAGATGCATCCCACTTAAGACGGCTAACAAATAGTATATACTAAATAAATAAAATGTATGAAGAGAGTACAGTCCATAATATTCTTAAGAAAGTACGCTAGCTGGTAAGTGAAGGGAATTTAATTATAAGATTACAAATATACTTCATTGTGATAACATGTCCTATATGTCATGTGTTGAAATGCTAACCAATTTAACATATTTAGTTAAGCATTCGTGTGCCATAATGGTTTAGCAGGGTGACCCATGTACACGTTTTTCATGCTATTAACCTTGCTGACCTTTTCGTGACTTGAATTCGTTTAATCCAAATCCTTACCAGTGCAATTTAACGTCAAGTCGTGTTGGGGGTTAACGGGTCACGCTATAAGTTATTAGCTCTAGTGTTGGCCCGTTACGGACTTGTACAATGTGTTTAGTTTATTGTATCTACCAAAATTAGAAAGAAATATTGCAAGTATCAGGAATCCGAAATACCCAGTAAGCAGTGGTGTAACCAGCGACTCCTGAAGCTAAATGTATGACGTAACCGCCGCGAAGTCGATGATTCCCATCTTGCTGAGCCAACCATTCGTAGACCATATCGTAAACACGCTAAACGTGTAAGCAAACGTTAGCCAAAGTGGCACAAACAACATCCATGCATAAAGTTCATCCGACCCAAAACTGCACCCGCGATTAAAATCAAAGTGATTGCTGCAAAAACAAACTGAAAGAACACGATCGTGGCACTCGGGAAAACCCCCGATAAACGCTTGTTCAAGAAGGTACTTCTTTGTGTGAGGGCAGTATCGACTTTTCCCCAAATAGAATGAGTTCATCCCCGAAAGAAAGCCGGTAACCCCAACATACCCAACAAACAAGAACCATTGCAAAAGCATAGAACACCATGAAAGCCGAGTTCACCGCCCATTTCTTCTTGACCGCACCACCGTACAAGATCATTAACCCCGGGACACTCGCAGGCCGACTAGCGTTGCTGCCACAAGCTGCCACGCGTTGTCGGCTTTGTTCATCCATTCAGGGCTTGCTTCATCGGGTAGCAAGTTTGGAGGAAATGCAAACGATTGTGTTAGATTAAACTGTGGCGGTGCTGGTGGCGAGAAACTCATCGTTCTTTTCGAGCACACAGGTCAAGTATTGGTGATCACTATCATCCTTAACGCGATACGCGATAGTATTAATAACACCAAGCAAACATACAAAAAGAAGAGAAACGTGAATGTGACAAACTATAAGTTCAACCGGCCTGTTGATAATTTGAAGGTACAAGTGGTTAATGCGTGAAATGTATATTACTTCCATTTGGAGGATGTTGGATGTATGTTATTTGGTTTATGGGTATGTAACAAAAGGGAGTTAACAATGTTTTGTGAATAGTAGTACATTATGCATTACAGGTTGTACCTTACACACGATTGAGTCCAAAAACCAAATTGTAGTCATTGTTATCTCAGATTGACAAAGACCAAATGTTGATTACTAATTAGGCATATAAATTATATCTTAGATTTGGTTGCATCTATGTGATTTTATTTCTTTAATTAATTACAATATATATGATTCTGAAACATGAACTTTTTTAGTTTTAAATTGTTTTTGGTAATGTTGTTAAACATTATTTAATTAAAAGTATTTCTGTGTTTCAAGATATATATTACTATAGTTATTATTATTACCTTTTTAGTAAATTATGTTGATTGCTCTTCTGAATATACCGGATATTACAGCTTTTGCATGTTACTTAATTCAACTATAGGTTTATTGTTAATGTTAAAAACTTTATTCGTTTTCACTAATTGATGTAAATGACCAATCGTTTTAAT
This sequence comes from Flaveria linearis, assembly GCA_024085815.1. Lineage (NCBI taxonomy): Eukaryota > Viridiplantae > Streptophyta > Magnoliopsida > Asterales > Asteraceae > Flaveria > Flaveria linearis. The sequence continues at coordinate 43,692,391 of CM044017.1, read as the reverse complement.
GGCTCTTAATCGCCACAATCTCTGTGATATAGATAACCTAAAAAACCTAAAACCCGACAGAAACAATCATATAAGTTGAATACCCCATTCAAGTTATTAGATGTAAATAGTTACTAAATCTGTTAAAATAATTATATGTCGAACTTCAAGTTTATATTATTTGGTTTGAGCCTTGAGGTTCTATCTATTTATTATAATAAAATAAGATTTTTAATTGTCACCTGTCCCATCCTAAACTTGATTTTCCCACTTCTCTCTCCAATTGAATATTTACATTACTATCAATTATATTATTTATTATTTTTAGATAAATGTGAGACTGACTCACTTGGTAAAGGTTTTGCCTCTTATAAAGGAGGTTTTGGGTTCAAACCCAGACATAGTGTAACTTGGTGTAATTTAGGAGTAGAAGTAGGATAGATTTGTCGTTCAAAAAATATTTTTAGATTAAAATAGTTTTTTAATAAATTAAGAAATATCTTTTTATAAATGCAATATCTAAATAAACAGTTTTTTGTAAATATAAGTATTTTTTTTTAAATAATAAACCTTTTTAAAAATACAAATATTTTAAAAGCAGTGTTTATAGAAAATAAATTTTTATGAACCATAATAATTAAAATTCGGAGTTACAATAGAGTTTTTTTTATATAATATATTTTCTTAAAACGGATTGATTTAAAACAAAATGTTTCAATTTTTTAATAAAAGAAATTAAAGTACAAAAGTTTAAAGGAGATTATATCGTTAGTTTATTACTTACTTATAGGTAATTTTAATCATCTTTTATCTCAAAATAAGATTTTATAATTAATAATTTTTCATTGCTAACTATCTAATATTTTATTTATTCAACCCGTATGATAAAAAGATACTAACCTAGTATTATATCATGATAACCAATTTTAATGTATTTTGTTTTCATCTACTTATTATTTATTTATTCTCTCCTCTAGATAAGTTATCCTTTTTAAATTCATTTTTTGTAGAACTATTTCAACCATATAGCCCCCCACAACCAAAATCTCTTATAAGAAAAATATTTGGATCTTGGTCAAAAACCAATCGTAACATGGAGGAAGTATGGTAACTTATTGACATGGTGTGAATCTATAATACTACATGTAAAGTAGAATGAACCTCTTATTATGTAACATCCGTTATTTTCAAGTTATAAACCCGAACCCGAACTAAAATCGAATTTTCATACGATATGAATTTTTTTATTTAACTTATTTTATTTATATTAATGAATAATAAATTAGACGTTTAGTTTAAACAATATCGTGAATTGATTTATTCAATTTATCATTTAAACAACTTACAATAACTCGCTGATTTATAAATATTCCTTTTTATAAAATTATAAGTTTATTAATCATGTTACAAAAAATAACTAAATGAAAAAGACTTTATTAAAACCTATAAAGTTATACAATGAATTTTAATAAACTTATAAAGTTTTATTAGTAATTATGAATTTTAAATAAATAATCAAATTATAAAGTTTTATAAAAGTTATAAAGATTAACAAATAGATAATTTGATTGATTATTCAATTTGATTTTATAAAGTCTATAAAGATTTTATAAAAAAATAAGTTGTTAAAATTAGAGTCTTCATAAATTTAAATTTTATTGTAATTATTATTTTATTATTTAATTTTATATTTATTTTAAATTCTAATCATAACTCCATTTTAAAAGACTTATAACTCACCATTAACATCATTCATAACCTCCTCCTAACCTCAACTATAAAGCAAGGTTTAGACCTCACTTTTTATTTGCTCATTCTTTAAAAATCTCTCTAACAAACCTTTCTTTCATTCTTTGGTTTTGATCAAATTCAAGAATTTTCTTTTACAAGTAATCTCAAAGTTTCTAAGACTAAGGTAATCTTATATTGATTTATATTAAGCATTTCTATATTCTTTTAATCATTCTAACATCAAATTGTTCTCATGTTTTAATCATTCTAACATCAAATTATTCTCATATCTTACTTTTATTCTTTCTTCTACTAAATCTCTTTTTTTATCATTATCATTTGATCATTAACCTTCTGATATTCACTAATATTATAACAATCACTAAAATTCTTAAACAAGCTAACAACACACTAATGTAAACAAAGAATCCCGTTTTGCATATGGACGGCTATGCCGCCACATTCGGTTATTCCACAAGATTATTTCCCTAAGTGATGGCTATGTTGAAGTCTTGGAATATTTTTTATATAACTCAAATGAAGTCTAATATATCATATCTCAATATAATAAATTTTTTCTAACCTGTTCATGCTTTAATGATTTTAAAAGTGCACATAAGTGCCTTACTACAATTCTGGCAGAATATAATCTGACTTCAACCGACCATAATTTGATCATAAAAAACTAAATTTGAGCAAACTCAGACTCCAATATTAAGTTCATTGAATTACCTTTTCAATGACAGTTTATATGGATTCAAACTCAATCGGACGACTCAACAATAGCCTTCACAAGATAAGTGCGCATTTCAGCACCTTCTGTTCTGTTTGTGCTACTTGTTCCTACTTACGGATCTGTTTATAAAAATGTTTCTGAATGAAAGTTGTCCGGAGACTTTGAACTAGTCAAATGTAAATTTTTATAATTTTATGAAACCGTTTGCTATTTTAAAAACCTGTTCAAACACATACCAAACATTCTGTCCAGAATCTAAAATTGGTTCAATAATCGTTTATCAATCTACCTTTCGCTTACTGGCATTCCTGAGCGTCCTAACTTCTTGTAATGAATTCCAACTTTAAGTTATTGTTTTTTTATCATTTAGGACATCACATTTGACTCTTGACATGCAAGTTTTCTTATGTACTCTACAACCATCACTATACTTGTGAGTTTTTCATGTGAGTTCTCATGCCCCCTTTTTGCTTTATTTCACACCTTTCGGGTAAAACATGTTAACTTTATAAACTTACACTTGTAAACATCTTGATACTTGTAAATACACATGCAATTCTTCTTTACCTTTTTGTCATGGTTTTGTTGTTATTGTAAGTCTTTATGAGATACATATTTTGTTTACAATCATTAACTATTGCTAGCCTGGCGACGTCTTAGATCTTTGGGTCTGACAAGCCTATTTGGTGCTAAAGCCGATGTATTGCGGGCTCCTGATGACGTATGCTTGTTCATCATGGGAACCAAGTACACTTAGCCAATCTTATATACTTGTAATTAAGCCGAGGTTTGGTTGTAACTGTATGTGTTCTATAAGCTTGCTAACTCGTAACCATCGACATGAATTGCTACTTGTAAACCTTTTCATATATATATTTATGCGTGTATTTAAACCATGGGAACTTACCAACTTTATAGTTGACCATTTTATTTTTAACATGTTTCAGGTTTACTACTTGAAGATCTTCTTGTGCTCATATAGGATTTCGACCTAGATTAATTGAAAATCTTATGTTATTGGTTGTATTTTGATTTTTTTTGTAATAACTTATTTGTCTTATAATGTTCAATGAAAAATGATATATTACAACATATTTAGTTCCATGTGCTATGAACAATCGTCTTCCATTCGTCCGCTCCGATTATTCCGCCGTCGGTCGGGGTGTGACATATTAAGTGTATGTTTGATATGAGTTAATGAAATAAACGAGAGAATGAAAACGATAAATAATGAACTAGAGCATTACCGTTATATTGTTTTAATTGGTTATTCAATGATAATAAATAAATAATTATTTTGTGTTGTGTGATAGACGAAAAAAGATGAAAGAATACAATGTACTTTAACCAAAATGATTAGGATATCCCTCGTTACTTGCCTCAAAACAAAATTTATCAAATTTTACAATGATATCTTATTAAAATTATAATAATTTTTCTGTCATGAAAATAAAATATTTTAACTTGAAATTTTAAAAATCACACAAGTTTCAAACTAAAAGAATTTATAAATCATCCAAAATTTGACGTCTAAAAAGTTAAAATGAATGCAAAAATCATCATATATTACCTGATTGCTGCTTATCCCTTGAAAAAAAAATCACGAGAATAAATGAAAAAGATAAAAATAAAAAATTAAAAGGGGGGGAGGGGTTGAACTTTTATGATGTGCTGATAAAGGATCGAATCCTTATTTTACTCTATTAAAATTTAATTTTCTTCACATATAAGTATATAACATTATTATATAAAAAGATTTTCTTGTTCTTTAGAGATTTTTAGCGTCATTTATCAAAGTATATGTCTGTTTTTTAGCGAATTAAGATCATCTAAGAGCTTATACCAAACAATAAACTAATTATGATTGATAAATTTTAGTTTATGGTCGCATGCAATTCGACTACACTGTTCATTATGTAATGCATGTCAAAAGGTTAAAGAGAAATTTGTTCTATCATTTTTAAAACTTTATTACTTGTGATAGTTTATATTAGTTATTCTACTCTTCAAAGCAGTACTATTGGAAAATATTTGATATACATCAGCTAGATGTATATGAAAAAAAAAATATTTTGTATTTCTAAATAGTGAATGTTTGTTTCAAATATGTTTTTACATATTTATTTTATTTATTTTATTATATTTTTTTATTTTTACTTTATTTTACTTTACTTTATTTTATTTTATTTTATCTATTTTATTATTGTTTTATCATTGGTTGTAGCAAGATCATATCATCAAGCAAAGTAAAGAAATAAAAAAGCATTTTAAGATTAAAATACAAAGAAGCATACCCTTTTTATTGTTTAATCAATATTGAGTCATTATAATAAAACTAAATTACATATATGGAGCCGAAAATAGTATAACTAAATGGATTTTAAATATTAATCAATAATCAAACGTCCTAATGGGGACAGATTAATAATTGTAAATGATGTATTCGCTCACTAACTCGTGGCAAATTCAATCAAAATCAATAGATATTGCTATTAGTAAATAATGTTTAAATTACATAATTTGTGTTTTCAAATCAATATATACAAGTGAGAGTAAATGAAATACTTATTATGAATATTCTGTCATAATTGAATGATGAAAATCTTTTGAGTTTTGATCAATAAAGACAAATATTTCAAGAAGAGAATTTTATTTACTATTTATGAAAAACTAGTAACTTTCTTAATTTATTATATCTTTAATATGAAGTCAAAATTTGACGTCAAAGCACCACCACAAATATTTGGGTCACTTTCAAATGGGGTCCTTCAATTTCCCCCCAGAATCGAGACCTCAAAAGTAATATATAGCTTTACATTAAACGTTTGTTTAATTTAGCGTTAAAATTCAAAACATGACTTATAATGAGTGATTTAAGTAAACATACTGTCCTTTCACATAAACTAGTTGTTTAACCCCCACCCGCGGCCGCGGGAAAGACGTATGTTGTATGAAAAAGTGTCCAAAATCTTCTCCTTAATGTCTTCAATGACATATTTAACCTTAAGCAACCGACCTAGTCTTCAATGACATATTTAGCCTTAAGCAACCGACCTAACGATTACATACTTAGTCTTACATAGACATGAAAGGAAAAACTTTATACATGAACATTACATTTTTATTGGAAAAAGCAAAAGCAATTTAATTAGTAACTGAAAATCCCATTTAGCGTATTATAGGACGACACTGACATAAAAATGTGTTCAACTGTTCTAAAAGGATATTAATATTGTCAACATATACATTGCTTTTCAAGCGGTTAACCATTGCAAATCAACTTATGTTCCTTTTATGTCCCTCAAACTTTTTATGTATCACACATCCTTGACCACAACTATTATTAATTTATTTATCTCAGACTCTTCTAACCACACTAAACCCACATCATCAACATCATCATCACTCATAAATTTTTTCACAATTAATCTACAACAAAATCATAAATATTTTAAAGTTAAAATAAATAACGCTTACCTTCCAGGTTAGTGTACATCTAAACATCCAAAAGAAAACATTAAGGAAAAGATGAATCATCTTATGATATAAATAATATGTTCTAAGGTTTTGAGCAGACAAAAAAGGACGTCACCGTCACCTCTTCTTGTTCTTCCACGGTTACGTACGATCAAAGATGGAGTAGGGCTTCACAGCGGAATGGAATATTACACTCGTCGCCGCCGGAAAAACACCACTATCGCCACTAAGATGTGGTTGTACGTGCACCATGTTTACATCCTGAACACCTTGGGGGTCATCGTCGATGAGCGGATGATGTAGCCGCCTGAAACCTGCCTGTAATCGAGTTATAGAGAAATCACTCAACCTTACCTCATTCGCGACACACCTCAGCCCATAATCCGTTGGAGAAACGATATGTCCTTTTATCATTAACCAACAAAATTGCAGAAAAAGTATCATGGCAAGAGGAGAGGTGTGATTCACCTTAAGGAAGAAGCCGTGGGCTACCCATTTAATGTCCAGTGAGATTTGCCTGCTCAAGCCACCAAGGCCACTCATCTTTACCGCCACGAAATCGCCACCGGTCCACCACCGTCCACCACTCCCCGTTCCATTGCTAATCGACCAAAAATAACTGCCACTCACTGTCAATTTCACCAAATCAACCGACTCTTATCCAACTGTGGTCTGCCCTCCGTTTCGTGTCTCTCTCTCTATAAGAAGTTGTGGGAACGGTGTGGCAAGAAGAACAACTACTCTTCATTTATGTTCTCTCTCTACAGTCCGTGTACCTTCACCGCCAGCAACTACACGTGTGACGCTTTCATCTCTATCAACAATACGTGTCAACTTAAACCCATTCTAAAGCCACAACCGTCCATTTACAATCCGATGAACCAAAATCAAATAATTACTGTTCATTCCCTTCTCTTTTTAATAAGAGTATAATTATAGTCATTTCATTCTAATCTAATAAAAAAATAATATTAAGTACACGTGACAATACAACATTCATATTAACAAAATCCCAGCTTTATCTCTTCTATTAAATAATTACTTTAATTATAAATAATATTATTTAAGTCTTTTTTAGATTAAACATGGTTTTCTAATAAATTAAGAAAGATATCTTCTTATTAATCTTATTTTGTAAAGAAACAAATTTTTATAAAATAATTTTTTACAACATCAAACTTATCTAAAAATATTAAATATTTTAAATTTAGTGTTTTTAAAAATAATTTTTTATAAACCAAAAATAATTAAAAATGTGAGTTATAATAAGGCAATTTATAAAATGACAATTTTCAAACAAAATATTTGATTTTTTTGAAAAAATAATTTAAAAAGTTGATATCGTTATTTTATTACTTGTAGTTTTTACTCCTACCACTACAAAAAAATTGCCATTTAGTGGCACAAGGGCACATGTTTTTGTGGTATTTAACTCTTGTGCCACTAATATATAGTTTTAGTGGCACTTTGTGTGTGCCGTATTTGTTTGACCAATATATTTAATCATATTTTTCATCTATGCTTCAAAATTAAAGTTTTAGTGGCACTTTATTATGCCATACTTACAGGTTATATAATTTTATGGCTTTTAATTTTATACCACTAATCAATCCAATACTATTAACCCTCTAATTTTTCTTAAAAAACTTTTAGTGGCACATACTTTCATTAAAAAAACTCCCTCCAAACAAATCCCACCAAAAAATTCATTAAATTAAAATTAGGGAACCTAAAATTTACAATAGTGACCATAACTCAAAATCATTCAACAGCCCCACCCCTTCGGCACCCCATCGACCCCATAGTGCCTCTGGAGCGCCCCCCACACCCATCGGAACCCATCGAACCACCTGCCTCTCCACACACCTTCGGCACCCCATCGACCCACCTGCCTCTCCACCCACCATCGAAACCCCATCGACCACCTGCCTCTCCACCCACCATCGGAACCCCATCGACCACCTGCCTCTCCACCCACCTTCGGAACCCCCTCCTCGGCGACTCCATCAACCTTCGACTCCATCCTCGGCGACTCCACCAACTGTCGACGAGCAGCCCCATCCTCGGCACCTCCATCGACGAGCAGCCTCGTCCCCGGCAGAAGGTAACCCCATCCTCGGCGACTCCACCAAAAGGTAACCGTAGATTGAAACTTTGAGACTTTTGCTATACTTTTGCTAAACTTAAGAGGCTACATCAGATGCATTCATCAAATTGCGTATATAAGTTGAGGAGCTCTCTACTTTTGCTATACTTTTGCAATATAATTGTGTATATGAGGCCAATTTGGGTAATGGGTTGTAGCATTTGATGCAAACTTTTTATAATGGGTTGTACTTTTGCAATAGATTGGGTAATGGGTTGTAGTAGTTGATGCAATTGATCTTTGTCAGTAGTGATTTTGCAAACACTGTTATGTTGTTATTTTAAATCTGAAAATGTAAAAAATGTAAACTTTGGAGTCAGTTGTTGGATTTGATCACCGTTCATCACTGTTTGAAAGTTGAAAGTTAGTTGTTTAATGTAGTTTTGCGTTTGTAGGATCCTTACCATTCGAAAGTTCTGTCCTCCACGATATTCATCGCTATAACTACGTTCCTCATTCTTTTATTTCATCAATGTTACTCTGCTCAGATATTGAATTTCAAGATCATCATCGGTATATGTTTTTATGTTTGAATCATAATCTAATTGAATCATATTTTGTTTTAATGTTTTATCACAATCTATTGGATGACTATGTTAGCTTGTATGTATCTTCACTAATTTGTTGACTAACAATTAATGTAAACCTAAACCATGTAGTCATGGATAGATCCTGGATGTATGATGCACCTAGATCAAGTCAAACTTTTGTCAACGGAGTGCAAACCTTCTTGAATTTTGCATTTAAGAGAATATCTGTCAATGGGGGAAAAGATAGAGTGTCCATGTACAAAGTGTGTAAATATGAAATATCAAAGTAGAAAAAGTGTTCTAGATCACCTCATATGTTTAGGGTTCCGGCCAGAATACTATAGATGGGAATATCATGGCGAAGGCACAACGATTGCATCGACTAGCACAACCCTGAATAAGGAAATGCATGATTTGTTGAATGATGCTTTTGAACCAGATGGTGGAATGGAGTGGAAGTACATGAGAATGCTTCAAACAATAGTCAGGATATGAACAATAAAGGAAGAAAGTTTGATGACCTCATCAAGGAAGTTGAAGAAAAGGTGTACCCGAATTGCAAATTAACAAATTATCTTGTGTGATACATCTATACCATTTAAAATGCTTGAATGGATGGAGTAACAAATCTTTTTCTATGTTGTTATAATTTCTAATCGACTTGTTACCTGAAGGAAATTTGTTACCCAAAACAACCCAACAAGTGAAAAAAATCTTGGCCAACTTGGGGTTAGGGTATGAAAAAATCCATTCATGTCCCAATGGTTGCATGCTGTTTTGGAATGACAAGGAGAATGATGAAGTTTGTTCTTTTTGTGGATCATCGAGATGGAAAGTTCATGAAGCGAATCCTGACGATGAAATAAGCGCTCCAAGAAGAAGGCTTTAAAAATATTACGGTGGTTTCCTTTAAAGCCTAGACTACAAAGATTGTTTATGTCATCAAAGACCTCTGACCTTATGAAGTGGCATCACAAAGAGCGTGTGAAAGATGGAAAATTACGACATCCAGCAGATGCACTAGTTTGGAAGAATTTTGATGAAAAGTTTCCAGAATTTGCCAGCGATCCTCGTAATGTTCGTCTTGCACTGGCAAGTGACGGCTTCAACCCCTTTAGGACAATGAATGTGGCACATAGTATTTGGCCAGTTTTTCTTATTTCGTACAACTTGCCACCATGGTTGGTTATGAAACAACCAAATATTATTCTTTCTTTAATCATCCCAGGTCCTAAAGGTCCAGGAAACAAGATAGACGTGTATATGCAAACTTTAATTAAAGAATTGAAGGAGTTATGGGATGATGGAGTTAATACCTTTGATGCATCAACTAAAGAATACTTCCAGTTGAAGGCTTCTATAATTTCTACCATATCGGACTTTCCAGGTTATGCCAATTTATCTGGGTGGAGCACTAAAGGTGAACTTGCATGTCCTGTATGTGCTTTTGGTACTGATTCCAAATGGCTAACTTATGGAAGAAAATGGTGTTACATGTGTCATCGGAGGTGGCTTCCATCCGACCATCGTTGGCGATCAGATATTAGATCCTTTGTTGGATATCAAGAATTTAGAACTGCTCCTACTCCTCCTTCTGGAGATGAACTTCTACAACAATTGGATGCCATGGAATTTCTTGTAGAGAATAATGGTCGTGGTCCATGGAAAAAGAAAAGCATTTTTTTATGTTGCCATATTGGGAGCATTTGTTGTTGCGTCACAATCTTGATGTGATGCACATTGAAAAGAATGTTTGTGATAACATAGTTGGTACTTTATTGGGACAAGAAGGAAAGTCAAAAGATAACTATAAAACAAGACTTGGCTTGCAAGAAATGGGTATTAGAAAAGAACTGCATCCAAAGAAACGACCTAGAAGTAATATCACTTTCATGCCGAAAGCTTGTTATCAAATGACACGAGGTGAAAAGACTGAATTTTTAAATACACTCAAGTCAATCAAGCCTCCCGATGAATTTTCATCAAATATTTCTCGATGTGTACAATTAAATGATCGTAAACTAATTGGGATGAAAAGTTATGATTGTCACATGTTGATGCAAGAGTATTTGCCGATTGCATTACGTGGAACTTTGCCAGACCTTGTAACCTCTGTTATAATCGAGTTATGTGATTTTTTAAGGCCATTTGCTACAAGGATTTGTCTGAAGATGATCTGCGTTTTCATGAGTCTAAAAATGCTCTCACTTTATGCAAGCTAGAGAAGATATTTCTCCATCTTTCTTTACTATAATGGTGCACTTAGTGATCCATTTAACAAGAGAGGTTAGGTTTTGAGGTCCTGTTGTGTTTCGATGGATGTACCCTATTGAAAGGTAAATAATATTTCTATAAATTTGATTCATTATATGCTATGTTTTTTTAGTTTTTAAATGATTAGTAACTAGTAACCTATGAACAAACAGGGATCTTTTAAAACTTAAGTTATACGTTCATAATAGAGCTCATCCTGAAGGATTAATTGCCGAAGGTTATTTAGCTGAGGAAAGTATAACATTTTGCTCTAGATATTTATCGAAAGTAGAAACTATTTTCACTAGACCAATGAGGAATGATAATGAGGGTCACCAAAATCGCATTGAAGAATCAAACAATCTTTGCCCCGGTCGTCCAATTGGTCGTAATTTGCATGCGGGCGTATCTCTTCACAAAAAGAGAAGAAGATCTTCAAACTCAGAAATTGATGAGAAGTCTATCACTCAGGCGCATCGTTATGTCTTATTCAATATTGAGTCGGTTACACCTTTTCGAGAGTAAGATACTTCTTTTTGTTATTAGATACTCTTGCTCCTCATTCATCTATAAAAAATATAATAATACGAGTTTCTTTTTAAGGGAACACAAACGAATAGTTAAAGGACAACAACGTTCTCGTCGGATACCAGATTATGAAATTAACAAGATCCATGGCCAACATTTGCTGATTGGTTCAAGAGAAGGGTAATTCCATTATACCCTTCAATTATGTTATAATTTGTTATTTAAGATGTTAGTGTTATGAGCATCAACAACTACGTTATAGGTTGCACGTATGGAAGAGCAAGGTGATTTAGTAACAGAAGATATAAAATGGCTTGCTCGTGCACTAAAAAGTATCAAACGATACTCTGGATACCTTGTCAAGGGTTATCGTTTTCACACAAAAGAAAGAGAGAAATCATTAAGAACGCAAAATAGTGGTGTCGTCGTTATTGTAGAAGGTGCAAATTATGCTAGTAGTCGAGATAGAAGACCTGTTCATGGCATGATTAACTACTATGGTAAATTAAGTGACATTATTGAGTTAAACTACCCGGGTCAAATACGAGTAGTTTTATTCAAATGTGATTGGGTTGACATCAACAGGGGCTGCAAGATAGATAATGGTGTATCATTAGTGAATTTCTCATACAAGGCACATACAGGGGCTAATTTAGCTGATGATCCATTTGTATTGGCTGCACAAGTTGATAAAGTGTTCTATGTCAGAGATTCTAAGCATAAAGATTGGGAGGTTGTCAGACATGTAAAAGTAAGAGATGTATTTAGCATGGGAAGTGTTGATGATCAAGTTGGCCTTTATTCAAATGATTGCACATTTAATGTGCCTAACTTGCATACGAGTGGTGAAGATGGTGAAGATGGCATAGACATTACACCCGAAATGGAACATGAAGTGGATTTTGAAGAAAACGATGATGACTCAATTCTTTTATGATTACTTATTAATATTATGTCATAAACATTGATATTGTTTCTTTTGCATAATCATAGTATTATTATGTATACCTATTATATTTGGGATACTTACATTGCTTTTTTTACTTGCATATTATTTTAATCTTATGTCGTAAATAAAGACATTCATATTGCATGTATTTTTGAATCTCAAGGTCTTCATACCGGTGAAATTCAAGGTGATCGATCAAGTTCTCAAAAATTTTGGTCAACAAACGAATAAGGTACGTATTTTCTTCTTATTAAAATTGTTATTCTTTGCATTATCTGTTAACAATAAAAATGACTTTGATCAGTTCCAATGACAAACCAAAGCAAGAACAATCAGAATATATTAAGAGAAGTTAATGAGTATGAGAAAAGTAGAGAATTAAGGGTTCAAGAGAACCAAAAACGTCTAGCAGAGCTAGGAGTTAAAAACATTGTGAAATCTATGATAAGTTTGGCACAAAGTCAAATTATGAAGAAGAAAAACGTGAAACAAATGTTCATGCCGGGGATGTAGACTATATTCCAGATATGGGTGATGACGAACAATCTGGTAGAAATGTTGTACTCAAAAAGGTAATTTAATTGTCAAAACTTTATTTATTTTATTCTAGATACACATATTTTCTAATGAAAATGAATTTATTATAGCAACAACCTCCAAAATTTATCTCACCAATGTCAAGCAATAGAGTGGTTAATCTAAAGAAGTTGCGTCGAATGCTTGCTTCAAATATCACCCAAAAGATCGAATTGGTAAGGATTAAAATCTCACTACATAACTAGTTCAAAACTCATTTCTAGAGTTCCAAACCCTCAAATTAGGTTTAGACGTTTAGTTAACTCACAAAAATTATTGTTTAGATAAAAAAACAATACCATGTTTCAATATTACTATTTTTATTTTTTCTAATGGTATTATTTCTGTAATACAAATTTAAAGAGGACTACACTTCTAAATAAGCATTAGTTGATTTAGGTGGTTTTTACCAAACCCTACTACCCTAGTAGTTAATATCACAACAATAACTATTATCACTGTTGAATTTTTACCTTCTAATAAGTTTTTAGCCTAATATGAATAATAAGTACACTTTACTTTATATACTTTTTATTTATTTGTTCTAATACAAAATTTTAATAGTTAGAAACTTAGAACTTTAAAATAAAATCTAATCATGACCATCCACTACATATTATGTTGCTATATTTGTCATTATTATTATCTTTTCTTTTGACACAAAAATGTATGGTTGCAATAACGTACAACTTTTCTCAATTTAACTTTTTTATTTTACTTATTTATTTTCATTCTGAAATTATTTGGTCCTGTTTGCCCTTGTGTTAATTTTCATCCACTAGCTTTGGCCTTTGGATATCCTACGCCATTTGGTGCACACTAGTTTAATTTCCGTCCCACTTAGTCATGTTTTGTTTGCCAAATAGGACAAGTGGCATGTTTTGGTTGGATAAAATCATATTAAAATGAATTTTTTTTCTTTTCTTGTGTGGTCGGCTAAACCAATCACTATGTGTTTAACATACCTCTTGTTAGAATTAAGTAGAGAAAAGATATAATTAATATACTAGATGTAGGGAACACAAAGTGTGAGTAAAATAAATAGGTGATGTGATTAATTTTAAGAGAAGATGGGATGCATTTATCACAAACCTTTCTTATCAACAAGATTGTTTTCATGATTTTTCTTTGTTCAACATGGTCCTATTTTACAAGATTATGGGTGTACATTAAGTCAAAGCTTACCAAGATAAATTATTTCATGAAATTACCGATCATCATGTCACAAGTTTAAATTTTGTCATACGCTATTGATGTCATTAGATGTTTGTAAGTATAATGATTTTGAAGATCCAGTCAATCATAGTAGTGTTTTTTCTAGAGTTGTTAACGTAAGATCAATGGTTACCACCTTTTTGGTGTCACACGTTCCCTTGACATGATCAATATCCAAATCCCTACTCATAAGAGGGTTTGATAATTTCAAATATTAATAAACATCCTTTGCTACGAACATGTATGCTTTCTTTAAGCGAAGGGATACACCAAGGACCCAAAGGAATACTATAACATGTACAAATGGGAATGAGAGTGTATTGAAGATGTAAGTTCTAGTTATGAAAAGATTAAACTCTCCAAATTTACACATTAAATCAGGAATGAGCATTTGGTAAAAAGTTAAATAGTCAGATCCCAAATACCGTCAAGAAAATGATAGAGACGTTGAAAAACTTTATCCTAAAAAAAGAAAGCATGTTTTATGAAAGAAAAAGAAGGAATAAATCTTAACTGGATCATGAAAGAAAATCGATAAACTTCGACCATTCGTCTAAGATCATATTAAGCCTCCGTACTCCCTGTCATATCATCAAGACAATTTCCAAATAACTAAAAATACTAGATTATCATCTCATTACTTCTTGCTTAACGACTTAAATTTTATTCGTTGTGTGTTTTACATGCTCGTGTGGTTTTTGTAGTTCTAAAATACTTGATTTCTATAAGAATCACAAATCACTTCCAAATTAAAACAAATCAATTGTCAATTCGAACTTTCAATTGATTAAGACTCAAAGATATTTGCAAGATTGAACATGTGTGTATGTGTGTTCTTTGTTTCGTATCCCAAAAGAAGACCGAAGTTTTGCATTCGGTTTTTGGCGAAAAAAACTTTTAAGTTGTTATTTCTGGTTAAGTTTTAGGTGTAAAACGGGTTCTCATTTCAACATTAGAATTTCATATAAATTTTTATAATTTGCAAAATATGATGAATTTTGACCTAACCAATTCGGCCTCTTGGAGCCCACTCCCAAGGATGCTATCCATCGGACCCTCGCCCTTAAAAATCGATGAGGTTTTTAAATGCTTAAAATCAAATAAACACAAATAAACATACGCTTCATGCGACCTTATATAATAATGATAACGTTAAAATCACCAATAAGCCACACATAAAGAATAACTTAATATCAAATCAAGTTTCTACATAATTTTTAATAAATTCTTTTAACGACAAATGTACATTTTTTCAATCAATTTATTCCATTCAAGTGAGCGATCTCAATTTCAAATCCTTTTCTCTCTAAAATATTTTTTGTTAATAATCCAGTCTATTGAGTATTGGTCAATATTAATCTCAATTAACAATCTGACCAGTATTAATATCGGGTTTCGATTTTGTTACTTAATAAAAGTATCAGTCTAACTGTTCGTTAACTTCGTTAGCTTTTTATGACGTACCTCGTGACGGGATCGTAACATGACGTACAACATAGTTATAATTGGAAGTATAGATGTATAACTTATTATTATTTTTTTTTTATAAAAGATAATTTTTCTAAGTTATTCAACGTAACGATTTTATCGCTGGTAGAGTAGTTTGGAGACAAAGAGACGTAAAAATTTATTATATTTTTATTTTAATTATGTAATACGTCATATCAAATGTCAAATCACAAGCAACATTACGTGTCACGTTATAAAATCTAATAGAGTTAACGAACAATTAGCCCCATACTAATCTAGGTAACAAAACCAAAAGATGAAATTAATATTAACTAAGTTGTTAGTTAGGATTAATACTATTACTATTTTTTAGATTATTAACATTCAATTTTTTCTTTTTACAAAGTGTTTTTCCAATTTCCATGAACATATTTTAGATAAAATTCGAGTGCACACACGCGCCTAATAAACGCGTGAAAAATGGCATCCAGTGAGATAAAACTTCTCTCCCACACGAATTAGGCCTATTCTACACAGTGCGCGCATTACGCACCCCTATCTCTCACCTTTACCCTTTTTTAGGTTTAACCCACACCCAAATTTACCTTAATACCCTCCAACCTCATATATATTTCACAATTTATTTTTATTTTCAATAATATTATTCAAATTAAACAATTTAAACAACAACCAAACCAAACCCTAGGAATCATACATACAAATCACATAATCGGTGATCCGATAGTTAATCAATCAAACATTAATTCCTCTGCTTATCGATACAATTTGCTTTCGAATTTCAAGAAAAAGGTTAGTGTTTTGTCGATTTTGTTGTTTTAATCGTTTCCCCAATTTAGTGGTTTCGATTGATTGTATATGTGATGTGTTTGATGTTTGATGTTTGGTTACTGTTTATAATTTTTGTATTATTGGAGTTGTATGTTTTGGTTGATGAGTTTAGGTTTTGGGGGATTAAATTTAAAGAAGTATTTTTATTATTATATATGTGATCAGACGTTTTGCTGTAGATGATGTTATTCTTTTTGGTGGTTGATTCTTCTTTGTTTGGGGTTCGGAGATTATGTGTTGTTTGCTTGCAAATCACTTGGTGATGATTGAGTATTGATTCTTTTCTGTTTTTTTGGTTTTGGTTTTGGGTTATTGTAGTTTTTAGATGCTAGATCTGTTGTTGATCATTAAAATGTTGTCAAAAAATTGGATTTATTTAGTGTTGAACTAGAATGATTTTTGAAGTTATGGTGTTATCTTTTATTGAATAAAAGCTTGAATCTTTAATCTTTGTTCAATGCATATTTGCATACCTGACCTAGTAATAAACTAGTGATGGCTGTTTTCAGATCTGTTGTTTGTTTTGGTTATCTAGGTCGTGTTATTTATTGGATTAGATTTAATTTTTTTTTCCTTTGATATGGCAGGTTTGAGTAATCTGTTTAAGAATTTCGACATACGATGAGGTTTAGAAAGGGTAGCAAAGTGGAGGTTATGAACAAGGATGTGCCTGCAGCATGGTTTGTTGCAGAAATCATTTCGGGCAATGGACGTGCTTACACTGTGAGGTATGATGGTTACCATGGTGTGGAGAAGGTATCTAGAAGGTTCATTAGGCCTTCTCCCCCTTCAATCGGTTCACAGAATTGGATTTTGGGTGATATCGTGGAAGTGTTTGATGAAAATTCATGGAAAGTTGCAACAGTTTCAAGAATCTTGAAAGGAGGTCGATTGTTGGTAAGGCTGCATGGGTTCACACATGAAATTAGGACCCACAAAGCGAACGTTAGGGCACGACAGTCATGGATTGATGGTCAATGGATTCCAGTTGGGAAGGTGATTCATTTTTCATTGTTTCTAATTTCCACATGATTCTTGTTAAAATTATTAATCGTTATTTATCTTTTG
This sequence comes from Flaveria linearis, assembly GCA_024085815.1. NCBI lineage: Eukaryota > Viridiplantae > Streptophyta > Magnoliopsida > Asterales > Asteraceae > Flaveria > Flaveria linearis. Next base: position 43,674,905 of record CM044017.1, on the reverse strand, counting down.
ATTACTATGTATAGGTTTCGGGAAGCAATGGAGTTGAGCAAAATTGTTCCCTGAAGGTGGGCGCTCAGGTACCGCTAGTTGGTTCAAAGATCCGTCAAAAAGAAGATGATTGCTTATCTATATACAATGATGCTATATTACAGAAGCTAAAAAGATCTTCCCCTTTTTGCTCGTATCTTCCTGAAGCTAAGAAAGTCAAACATGCTGAGAAAGATGTCAGTCAAAGTCAAAGGCATGTTTCAGGCCCTTCATTTGAAAAGGTAGATGCTTTTGAGGGTAACAAATACATGCAAGCATCATTTAACAATAGTTTAAATTGTTATTATGAAACGGGGAAAAGAAAAACATATGGTGTTGGATGTGAACTTCCAAGAATATCAGAACCTATTGAGTCTGATAATGACCAATGCTCTGTTGGTAGTTGTAGTGTTCCTAGTGATGGTCCTAATAAGTTGTCTAGTCATTATGATGCAGATGTTCTTTCTAGTGATGGGGAGTCTTATAATACTTCGCGGATTGAACATGAAGTTGCAACGAGTATTCATAGGTTAGAGTTGCATGCATATCGTTCCACTTTGGAAGCGTTATATGCTTCTGGCCCATTAAGTTGGGAAAAAGAAGCATTATTAACCAATCTTCGTATTAACCTCAATATTTCAAATGATGAACATTTGAAAGAGCTAAGGCATTTAATTTCATCTGGAGCCCGTATTATTGATTAACAGTGAATTGACGGTCTTTTTCTTTTCTTTTTCTTTTCTCTTTTAAGATTAGGTCGTTCTTGTACAATTCAAATAATGATGTAAGAAGTAATATGAAATATTATATGTAGTAGCTTCCTCTGCCAAGTTTGCAGTTGCCTAGACTTGTCGATTTTGTAATTAGTAATGCAATGTATTCAATCTTTTATGAGGTGTAATTAAACATTTATGCTTTGGTTCAAAACCTTGTTATGATTTTTCTTTTTGGAACTTTATTGATGGATGGTGTACGTTTTCCAGAGCCACGATTGGAGGCATGCATCTCTTGCTTCCAAAGGGTCCAAACAAGATTTGGTTCTGTTGCCTTTCTCTTGGAAAAAGCAGTGGGGCTTTTCAGCATACATTTGCTACAGATAAGACAATCTGTTGCCATTTGGCACTTATCTGAACGATATATAGTGTTGGCTCATTGAGCAGCCACCACTATCATTGTTTGATATTATTAGCTCATTTGTTGCTATTTCAGGCCGTTGTTGATCTGTCTTCACTATGCTGGAGATGATTTATGTTGACAGAGGTGCCTAAAGTATCATCGGCATATTGTGTAGTAATTAGCAACCAAATAATAAATAATTTTTAAAGAAGCCATTTTACACAAGGAATTATTGTTTAACTTGTGATTATCCTATATTATATGGTTTATCTTCACCGCACTGCAGGTTATTGTGAGAAGAAACCTCAAGTTGGCTGTAAGTGAACTACAGTACAGATTTTACTCAAAGCGAAAGAGTATGATGCACAGGTCTTTGTTAAGCCATAATGTAAACATGTTTACTGTGGCAATAGTGTGGTCAGTAATGCGTTACCTGATGTATTGCACATTCAACAGTCTGTTTGTTACTTTTTGTTATTCTGGTGTAATTGTTGTTAGCCTACGTGCTGCTTCATCATACTATATGATCGTAGATGTATATGTTTAAAGTTATCGGTCTTTCCATTTGATTTGACCGACTTGTTCTACCATAAGGGTGATATTTTGATCAGATTCATGCAAAAATAATTCTGTTAAACAAAAGTTTAGTGGCCACCAACAGACTGAAGTGCAGTGTTCCCTTCTGTAAAAACCTGTATTATATATTAGTTAATAGCTTCTGGTGCTATTATTTCAGTAAGATCATATCTCATTATATGTACCCATGTTTTGTAGCTGATGCTCCTGGCATGTTTTTTCTCAAAACTTTCATTTATTTTTAACAGTTATATTTGAACTTTGAAATATTATTTAACATCAGCATTGAAATCTTTGTAATCTTATGACAAACATGACACAGGTTGTCTATGTTGTGCCATTGCTTCTGTATGTATAATTTGGTTGATCATGCATAATGTGTTTTAATGTGTTTTCAGCACCAACTGACCTACAAAAGATATTGATAACCTGTCATATGTTGATGTTGTTTAACGGATTTGTCATTTCACATAATGATTTCTTAGACCTACTGACCGGCTAAAGATATCAATAACCTGGTGTTTAACAGATTTGTCGTCCACCATGACATGAGATGGTAAGCTTGATGATTTTCTAGATTATGTCTTGAATCTGATAGTTTTCATCTATTTATTTATTTTTTATTTCATTCATGACAGGAAGGTGATGTTGTTTTCAACTGGTGGCATGGATTTCACATGCCAAAGACTGTTTGCAGGTTTTCAAGATGACCCTTTGGTCCAATGCTTATTTCCATTAACTTGGTATTGTATAATATCATATGAATATATGACCAAAGATAACGCATTATGTTGTAGATGTATACTAGGTCACCAACTTTCAATTGTGTATATTTTAATTTATTTTAATATCTCATATAAATAAATATTTATTTCATGCAAATATAATTCCAGCACACAGTTACCAATTATTGTTTTCAGATTACACTTTTAATGCAGAAGCAACCCAAATATCATGTTTGGTGTAGAGTCATAATTTGACTCACATTGAAAGGATTGGATGGTTTGCCCAAAGTGTGAAGTGGATTGTTGAGTTTTTATAGGGTAAATGACATAAATTGTACTTGTGGTTTGGTAAAAATTATGGGTTCAAGAGTGTTTTCAGGATCCTGCGGAGAATAGTCATAGAACTGGTCTGGTCCGGTTTACCTATTTGGACCGTTTATAATTGAACCTTTTGGTTAGCGGCTAGGCCGGTAAACTGATTGAGCTATATCTTGTGGTTGTACCTGATTTTAAAATATTACTTTTTATTTTTTCTTTTATTACATTATTTTGATTAATTTGTACTTCAAATCCATACTTTTATTTAATAAAGTATTGAGTAAATTATATTTTTCGTCCTTTAGGTTTGTAGTAAATTTCAGGTTTCGTCTTTAAACTAAAGAAATTACAGTAAACGTCATTTACATTTAACAAAAATGGCATGTTTCGTCCTTTACTCTAACGGACGTTAATTTTGTCGGTTAAGTCAGGTCATGTGCTTTGCACATGAGGGCATTTTGATACTTTTACCTTACCCCACCCCACCCCACCTCACCTCACCCTCAACTCTTACACACAAGTACACACACGTGCGCGCACACACACGCACACATACGCACGCACACACACACACTCTCTCTCTCTCTCTCTCTCTCTATATATATATATATATATATATATATATATATATATATATATAGGGTCCGGTTCATTGCAGGACTCCTTTAAATGAGAACTGTAAGAACTTTTTGTAACCATTGATTAGATCAATCAATGATGAGATTAAATAGGGTAAAAATGTAATTAAGTAATTGAATAATTGTGTTATTTTTAAATGAAAAGGGTATATACGAAAAATTGCAATTGATGTTTTTATGGAAATAAGTTTTGGTTTGGGGTTGACCGTGAAATCCTCCCTAAATCATACAAAATCAATTTCTTTTGGTAAGAACACCCTCCTTCACATAATGAGTTGATTTAAGAATCATAAACCATTCTTGAAGTTTTCTAGCAAGAATCAATCGTAAGTATCAATCCTTCATCTTCATAGAACATGATTAATGTCTTCTTCTTTTTCTAGGGTTTCGTAAAACCATTCAATCGATGCTTAGAGAAATTTGTGATTATGATTTTGGTTTAAACTGGTTGCTAATTACTGTTTATTATAGCCAAAATAACTGACTGATTGTATAGATGCTTGAAAAAATGTAGCTTTGGTTTGAGATAATATTGTAATCTGTATTAATTAAGAAATAAGAACACGATATTGGAGGTTTGTTCTACTTTGGAATGGATTCTTATTATGAAACCTGATGTTATTTACGGTTCTTGATTACCTGAGTGTTATTGTTTAGTTAGTCAAAAGCTTGGACTTAATTTGGTTTAGTTAACTTATATGTAAAAATATAAGCTTATGTTTTAATTTCAATCTTGCTTTGTGAATTTTGTTTTTTCTTAATATAGTATGTCGTATTTTTATTGGGTTGGAACAAGGTAAAATTGATGATTATAGATATGCAAAAGGCAAGTTGGAAAATGTTTGATTGTTTTTAAAAGTTTTGTTAAGTTTTTCAAAATAGGATTATGATAAAAGTGGTTACTTGATCTTTGAGAAACATGTAGTTTTGATATGAGATTATATTAGAATACTTATGTAATAAGAAAGGAGAACCATGAGATTGAAGGTTTGTTCTGCTTCGAAATGGGTTTTGGTTATGTAAAGTGTTGTTATTTACGATTCATGAGAACCTGAGTGTTATTGTTCTGTTAGTCAGAAGTTTGGTCTCATTTTGGTTCGGTTAACGTATATGAAAAAATAAAAGTTGATGTTTTAATTTCAATCTTTATGTGTGAGGTTTGTTTTTGTATTAGTGAAGTATGTCAATTTGCATTGGGTTGGAAACAAGTTAAAATTGATGATTATAGACACGCAACAGGCTAGTTTGAAAATGTCATATTGTTCTTAAAATTTTTGTTAACTGTTATTTGAAATAGGATTATGATAAATTTTAGTTATGTTATGTTTGTTGTGGTTTTTACAGTAGATATGTTTTCTTATGTGTGTGAAATACGAATTGTAACTTATATATAGATGTGATTAAAAAATAGTTAGTTGTGTGTATATGTATGTGTGAATCTGGTTAGGTGTGGTTCTAAAGCTAAGTAAAAAAGAAATTTGCGTTTGTTTGGTATTAATGAACAAGAAGTGAAAATGCAGTGTGATGATTAACATAATAGTTTTTTTTCCAGGATAGCATATAGGATTGGTTTCCTTTATGTGTTTTTACATATATGTAGATTGCAGAAGTGAAGTATAACGTTTAACATCTCTTTTAGTAAATTTAGCAATGACGTCATAAACCCAATCGCACTTGATGATTATAAAGAATGTGTACAAAATGAAACTGGTACATGATTGAGCATAAGAAACAAAACCATGATTGATAACTGGTGTAACCTAAAATAGCATTTACGTGTATGTAAATTAGTACCTATGGTAATGTTTGAGATTTTAAAATTATGTTGCTAGTCGTGTGTGTACAATTAAGCATAAGAAACTTTAAAAATATGAAAAATTGTAGAAAATGAACGAAGGTTTTAGTTTTATAGTCTCTTTATATATAAGTAAATGTTTAGAACCAATGCTTAAAAGCCCCAAAAACATAAGTTGAACCATAATTGATGACCGATGATTGTGTCATTTGATTGTGTCATTAGTTTTACATACATGTAAATTGGTACATATAAAAAATTTTGGATATTTTTTAAAATGAGGTAAATGTAATAAAAGATTAAAATGACATTTAGATACCATTGATTGAGGAAATATTATTATGCTAGTGGTGTGTGAAAAGTTAAGCATATGGAAATAAAAGATTATGGGAAAATTATATAAAATTATGCAATACTTTATATTTGTAGAGACTCTTTACATATAAGTATATATTCATAAGATATGAACAAATCGTCTGTAAAGCATGTTGTTAGCTATTGATTCAATGACCATATATTAGACACATAAAGAATATTACCATTATAAATATGTTGGTAGAAATAAAAAAAACTTATCTACCAATGTGTGTATTTGTTCAAACAAACTTTAAAAATTACTCAAACATAATGAAAATCAAACATAAAAATACCAGGTAAATGTACTAAGAGGTTAAAAAGACTTTTGTAACCAATGATTAAGGTTAAATTACTGTATTTAACATCTTCCTATAACATATAGTATAATCGTACATTGCAGATTGCAAAATTGTATGTACATGAGCAGTATTATAAAAACGCGGGATTTATATATACGTAAAAACAAAACAATTTTAATATCAACACTGGTATTTAGAATAATCTTACAAATGGTTGGTGAAAGAACAACAAAATAAAAACCATAAATTTTGTTGCAGCAATTAAAATTAAAAACACTAGCAATTAGAATATATAATTCCATTTTAATTGATCAAAGATCAAACATGATACAAACAATAAAACTACTACTCTTCTTAGTACAATTCTTAGGATCATAGTAATTGAAAACACAAGAGTAACTACAAAAATGTTTCCTCCTCTGTTCCTGAAGACATGTGGTATTACATCTCTTATCAAAATCAACTTCATTAATCATATGCTCCGGTTAATTATGGCCTAAAACATCAACCAGAGCATTCGTACTAATATCGTAACGGTTCGACATGCCACTGAAAATTTAAAGAAATTAAACAAGAACAGTTGGTTAGTGTGAGATGTTTCAATGTAAAACGTATATGATTTATACATGACTATAAAAATAACAATTTCAAAAAAAAATTGAATAAATCCTAACAATAAATGAAAGATATGTTCAGATCATATGGAGAAATCTTACCTAAATGAGCAAAGCTAAGAAAAATAAACTTGATTTTGTAAACACTAATAAAAGAAACATATGAAAATTGCTAATGAAGTCATGATCTCAATAATTTTGTGCAAATTGATGAAGAAATAAAAATTAGAATATAGTAAATGGAAAGCTTTAAAAGATCGTGTAAAATATTAGAAGAATAATATTAAATGTGTAACTTCCATAATTAAATAGATACAATAAAGAAACCAATTAATACATAATCTAAAAAGACTATAATACCCTTGCTGACCAAATTAAAATAAAAATAAAACGAATTCTAATCAATGGCCAGGATTAGTTCTCGCAGTTCTTGTAATCTTTAAGAGTCCTGAAAAGATCCTGACCCTATATATATATATATATATATATATATATATATATATATATATATATATATATATATATATATATATATATATATATATATATATACACACACACACACACACACACACTCCTCTCTCAACCATTTCTACACCTGAAATCATGTCTACGGCGACCACCACCAGCGATGTCTCTGGCACCATCACCACTCACCGTTGTTATGTCTCTCTCTCTCTCATTTTTTTCTATCTTATGTTGAAAAACCCTAGATTTAAAAAATATTTATGATTTCATAAATCCTAGATCTGATAGAAGGGATGGTGGTTTATGGTGATTGAGGTGACGAAAACGATGGTTGACTGATTGCAGGTTGGGTTTGATGGAGGTATGATGTGGTGGTCGGGTGATCGCAGGTTGGGCTTGATAAAGGTGACAATGGTGGTGGTTGGGTGGTCACGGGATGGGGTTTGGTGGAGGTGATAATGGTGGTGGTCGGGTGGTTGCGAGTTGAGGTTTTATGGGGTGACGACGGTGGTGGTGGGTTTTTGCACGTTGAGTGGTGGTTTTTGAATGTGTATAATTGATTTTGAGTTATAAATCATAATTTGAAGGTGGATGATATGATGAAGATGATGATGATGATATTGAGAAGATGAAGATGAAAATGATGATGATGATGATGATGAAGATGAAGTGGGGGCGGTGGCAGGGACAGTGGTAGATGATTATGGGGGTGTTGGTGATGATGGGGTGAGGGTGCGGGTGGTGGTGGATGGTGGATGGTGAAGATGATGATGATGTGGATTAAGTGGGTCTAGGTTTTTATTGTTTTAATATTAATATGGGTCAAAATGACTAAATTGCCCTAATGTGTAAGGCACATGAACTTATTTAACGGACGAAATTAACGTTCGTTAAAGGAAAGGACAAAACGTGCAATTTTTTTAAACGTAAAGGATGTTTAATGTAATTTTCTTAGTTTAAGGATGAAACCTGAAATTTACTATATACTTAAAGAACGAAAAATGTAATTACTCTAAAGTATTTATATATATTTTTCTTAAAATTACAAGTTCACGTTAAAACATATATTATATTCATATATTGTTATAAATTACATATTTTTATATTTTTATTATGTATGACATCATCTAGTTTTAAATTTGATTTGGTCGGTTCGACTAGCAGACCGTTCAGACAACCGTTTATACCTGGCTTAACAATGTTATTTGAAGCTATTTATGGATTTGGCCATATTGTTTTGTTTTTTTGGTTACTTGTTTGTTTAATAAAAGATAACAAATCAAGTATATTTACATTTCTTGAAGGTAATGCAAATCATCAACCTAGGATATTTTTCTATTTTGGAAATAGAAATAATTTCGTTAGAATAAGAATAGGATCCAAGATGCCTTCCATATGTTGATTAAATTTCATGAGATTTTTAGTTAAATGCCTTTTTAAATTTCTTCACGCTTCCAATTTTCTTGGGCTTCTTTTCTCAAACATCTACAACCCTTACACTTGGTGTACTTGACGTAATTTTCTGTTATCACCCCGTCTTTGCAATCAGAAGAAAAGAATACCAAAACAATGGGATCAAACGTATAATCATTTACAACAAACCAAAATTCTAGTTTTTTTTGTTAAAATAGTTCTCATTCATTTGTTCGATTTCAATTCCTTAAAAACGTTCAGTAGTGACAGACCTAGTGTTTGAAGCCGTATATTTTTAGTTGGGTTAAGGTATCCTTAATTCATCAGTGGGGAGGGTGTGGCTTTGTTACCACACCAGCCACAATCACCGCACAACGCCCCATGGGGCACTAAACAGATCGCGAGCCGTGCCTGAAGTCACAATGTTGGTCACATGTTTGCTTTGAATGTTGATTTGAAGCCTAATAAGATTATTCCATGCCAACACTTCATTTTCACATTCACTGCCATTGCACACTTTTAATAAGTGTGAGCATGACCACACACCACATAGATGGCGACTGTTCAAATAAAATTTTTTGAAAATTAGATAATTGATAAACTAAATTATTATTTTTAATTGATCAAGATCAATGATCCTTGTTTTTTCACTTTATTATAGCAAATGGACCCCACCAAAGTACATATGTTAATTTTTTATTTAGAAAAACAAAAATCATTATTCTTGATGAAATGAAAGGGGCAATGATTTAGTTACTTTCATTTATAATACAATGTAGCATTATTTCCAAGATTATTTACTTTTTTTGAGCTGCAACTATTTACTCTTGATTTCACCAGGCATTACACTTTTAAAGACTTAAAATTCACTATCACATTTGTATATGGCATTCGTCAATAGCACTAGCCGTGAATTTTTATCTAAATTAACTATTTGTGAGCCAAACCGCCCCTTAGATGTAGATGCTTAGCTTGGAAATGGTTTTATGAACAATATGTAAGAAGAAAATGCATCTCGACTTCTTAACAGCTCCTTTAATAAACTTTTCTAAATAACAAACAGCTAAATGAACTTCCTTAATAAATGATAGTTTCATTAGGGCTTCAATTTTGTGTTCATACACCCACACAAGTTTCAATTGCATTCGATCTCCTACAATGGCAGCCCTAACAAACTTGGCAGAAATAAATAGATATAACAATTATCAAAAACTAAAATTACCATGCTTTAGAAGCCAAAAGAAAGACAAACTACATACTTGAAGGTTGAAAAGAGTGAAAAGCAAAAGGATAAATGGTGATATTATATTAGACATAACAAGTACTGATAAATTTGAACATTTCCATACATTCTCATGCAGAAGAATAATATCTCTCTCAAACAACTCTTGAAGATCAAATAAGTCCAATAAAAATGAGTATTAACCATTTCTTCTCTATTCAAAGGCATCATCATCATCATCTGGAAGGGGCTGGTTTGCAGCTTGTTGAAGCTCAGCTTCATGCCTACAAAACACACAATCATACATCATAGATACATACTACTGATACATTGCGCAGCTTAAGCAGTAGTAGAAGTGACCCTAAAAGGGTTAAGCTAGAATGAAGAAAAACTTACTGTTGTTGAGCAGCCATATCGATTTGGACTTCTGGTGGAGCAAGTGCAGGAGACTCAACAAAGTGTAAGTTTGCATCACTAATCACCCACAACAAAATTAGATCAAAATCCCGTAAGTTGACATATAACTGGAAGTTTAAAGTTTAGTGGCTACCCAGCAAGTTTCCTGGCGAGGTAAAGGAAAGGCTTCTCGAAGTTGTAGTTACTCTTGGCTGATATTTCATAGTACTGCAAGTTTTTCTTCCTGTGGAAAGTAACTTGCTTTGCTTTCACTTGACGGTTCTTAACATCAACCTTGTTTCCACACAGTACAATTGGGATATTCTCGCATACCCTATCAAGAATTAGGCAATTGTTAGATGCCTAAAATACTCTTTAACAATAAGACCCAGAACAACATAAAATTGCATACCAAAAAAAAAATTGACAATTAGGTTATCTAAGTCTATATCTTGCATAAATATTGCGAGAATTAATCAAACAAACAAAATCTTTGAACACAAACCTGCAAAGATCACGATGCCAGGTGGGAACATTCTTGTAGGTCAATCGGGCAGTTACATCAAACATTATGATGGCACATTGACCGTGAATGCTGCAAACGGTTCAGATGAATAATTATTTGAAAAAAAGGTATGGAAGAGATATTGAGTACACTAATAAGAACTCAGAATTAGCTATAGATAGCATTCAGTCTAACATTCAAACAAGAAGTACTTACTAATATCCATCTCTAAGACCACCGAATTTCTCTTGCCCGGCTGTGTCCCAGCAGTAAAACCGAATCTTGCCACAGTTAGTGAAGAAATCCAAGGGATGAACCTCCACACCAATTGTTGCTGACCATAATGATAAATATAAATATCAATATCAAACATTCATGCAGATACCAAACAAAATAATGTTACATAAACTCAACAAAGTGTCAAAGTAACAATCTTTTAAAAAATCTTACGTTCATATTTCTTCTCAAATTCTCCAGTCAAATGCCTCTTCACAAATGTAGTTTTCCCTGCAAAATCAGAACACGAAAAACGGTTAAAAATCCCCATCTTTAAAACATACCAGGTAGAAAAGAAAACTAAAATCTAAGATATTCTAAGAACCCTAATGCATCATCTGGCACAACCTAACAACTTAATTCAGAAACCGCATTTACAACTTTACATCTTTTAGAAAGTAAAACTATATGGAACTTGTTTTAAACGTTTATATGTTTTTATAAAAGGCGTTTACAGGCCCGTTACAAATCATAAACTTGGATTTGGTGTCTTTAAGGTCTAGCATAGACAAAAGCCAAGATTTTAGTAAGATCTGAACTAAACCACCCATATATTTATCCATATCAAAGTTAAACCTAACCTTTGGCATATTAAAATTGTGCACAACACATGTAAACAGTAATCCATTGTTTAAACAAGACAAGCCGGTAGATGGGTTGTAATCAAATTATGAAGGCTAAACGGATCGTAAAACAGGTTGGCATTACATAAATTTTTTTTCTAAAATTTTAAATTGTTATTCTAGTTATAAATGGGTTAAATTAATTAAACATGTCCACCTGAACATTACCCATTAAAACATATCAACCTGAACACTACCCGTTTATTAAACCGTTAGAAATTACAACACAAAACTTGATTATTTCCGTATAACGTTTTAAGTCGTATCATTAACCACCACTCCCACAACAATAGCAAATTTCTTAAGTTATATCATGCAAAACAAGGTTTAATACTTGTCAATAATCATCACATAAGAAACGTAAACACAATAACGAAACAAGAAAACCACATAAAGCTCAACAAACTCCATCAACAATTCAACATAAACCTAAACACTAAACCTTAAAACCCATACCAAATCAACATAACAATAAACCAAATCAAAAACCAAACACTCATTTCCAAAATCAGAAACTAAAACCACCAAAAACCACAAACTAATCACAACACCACAAGATCATCATCAACCACACAATCTCCACAACAACAATATATCACCAACAGATTCAAACCCAAAATCGCAAAAACAAAACCTAAACCCTTACCAGTTCCACCATCGCCAACAATAACAAGCTTGAAGCTCGGGTAATCAACAGTTTGCTGATTCGGCAGCGCCTAAATCAAAACAACAACAACAATCATAACATTAGAACAACAACAACGCTACAATGAAACAAAAGACAAGATGAAACAAAATTGAAGATGAAAATAGCGATAGTTTGTTTACCATTTTCAGAGGTGGAGTGAGATGAAGGGTATTGTGATTGAATTTGTGTATATATAGTGAAGAAGATGATGCAGATTCTGCGTTTAAAAACTTGATGCCCTAAAGACAAAGTTTGTTCAGCTTTAATCTCACGCATCATCTCCACCGTTGGATCAACATGGTTTATATCGGTCTACTTTTTTTTTTTAATTTGTTTTTTAGTTTTTTTTAATTTCAATAAAAACTAGGAGACATCGAGTTAGTAACGTAAAATAATCGTGACACTGATTATATTTAGCTCAAGTGGTTGATGTGAGCTATCTCAAGACTTTATTAAAATAGAGGCATGTCTTGTGTTGTGACAAAAAAAGGAGGTTTTGGGTTGGACCAGCGAGTATTATTTCACTTATGGTGAGTTTCCTTCTAAGGACGGTCTTAGGTTGTGTGCTTGAGTAATGAAGATGATCGGATGGTTTAGTGGTCCGTCAGTGATTTAATTAGTTGTTTAAAAAAACCGTGTTGATTTAGTTGATTATGGTTAGAAGATTTTTTATGTAAAACGTTAGTAATTTAAAACCATTAACGTATTATGTTTTGATTAATGAGTGTGGGTGAAAACAATTTACATGTAGGTTAGTAGGTATCACATTACTTTTTTTCACCCACTCCTCTCACTTATGAAATGTATGATTAAGGTGAGTGTAGTCGGGCTTAAGGAATTGGATGTGGCAAAAGAAGCCGACAGAGAACAACGCCCCATACATAGTGGCTCAAGAACAAGAAGAGGGAAGCCAAGTTCTTTTGATCGACTTCACCATTGTATGATGGTCATGTATTTGGGGCTTACACCCCTCAATAGCTACCTGTAAAAAAGAAATAATTTTCTCCAAAGACATATTCAAATAAACAGTTTTTAACATTATTTATATACATACCTTTTCTCAAACACTCTTAAAAGGTAAGTATACATCATCATCATAATCTACATTTGATTTTTTAACATTATTAAGGAAGATAGCTTGTAACTTTTTACTCGTTTTTGTTGTTTGTCGAAGTTCTACAAACTTAGGGTTTTGGATATGAGGAACACTCGACTTGTTGTAACAAAGATTAGGCTACAACTACAATCATTTTGAGTAATATCTCATAAGCAAAGTTGGGTGATGATGAGAAGGATGATGAAAACATTTTTAAAACTTTGAGCTGCTTCATTGGTTTATCCATCACACCCCTTAACGCCTAATGGAGTTTTCAATGAAGGTGATCAGTCCATGTCACCACTTACGCTCCCTCCATGAGAGTACATCGTAAAGCCTTAATTTCGTTAAACCTATATGTTTGTTTTTGTGATTAGATTATGTTATTTGCTAAGTTGCTAACTTCACTAAAAAAAGAGTTATGAGGTAGATTTGAACATCCCATGACAAGGGTAAGATCTAGACAGTCGATGACAATGAATAAAATTTGGATATTTGATAATTAACACACGACGAAGGACGAATGTGAATGTACATCCGAGCAGGCATATGACTCCATCATTATAATGGTGCCACGTGTGTTAGATGCAAGCACCATGCATAAGGTTTAGAATTCTAGGCTTGTAATCTGGTATCGGGTCATTGAAACTCAGGTACCAAGAATCAAAGAACGTTTATTGAATATGAACTGAAATTTTCCAATCTAAAAAATGATTACAAACTCATCACCACATTTATATTAATACACACTAACTAACTATTAACAAACTTATTACACAAAACACCCTTATAAAATCTAGAATTACAATAATAGTCCTCTAACAATACTCCCCTTCAATTCTAGATTTCATCCTTTCAAATCTTCAAATCCAAGCATCGTTCTTATTTTAATAAACCTTAGCCTTGGTAAAGCTTTAGTTAATACATCAACCTGCTGTAAACTACTCCCAATGAAATCAATACGAATTTGATTATTCTCTATACATTCTCTAATAAAATGATATCTCTTGTTAATATGTTTACTTTTACCATGAAAAACTGGATTCCTCATCAATGCTACAACCGACTTACTATCAACAAACAAAGGAACCACTGCATATTTGCACTCTGTAATCTCTTCAATCAAACCATTCAACCATATAGCTTGACAAGTTACAGTGGTTGCAGCCATGAATTCTGCCTCACACGTAGACAATGCAACAGTTTGTTGCTTCTGAGAATGCCAATAAATCACAAAACAATTAAAGATATATACATTCCCTGAAATGCTCTTTCCATCATCACTGTCAGTCGAATGATTACTATCACTATACCCTTCAAGACCTCCTCCTTTGAATATCTTATACTTGATGCCAAAGCAAGTTGTTCCCTTCAATATATGACTAGATGTTTAACCACCTTCCAATGAACCTCTTTAGGCTCTTGCATGAACCTGTTTACATAATCAACTGCATAACACAAATCTGGTCTAGTTTGACAAAAGTACCTTAAGAGCCCACTAACTTTCTATACAAAGTTGGATCAACATCTTCACCTCCTTCTGTTCCGGTCAACTTCAATCCTGATTCCATTGGCATTTTAGTCTCATTACACCCTTCTAATCCAGCCAACTTCACCAGTTTAGCAACATAAACAGACTGTTTTATTGAAATTCCTTCTTTATTTTAAGCAACTTCTATTCCAAGATAATAACATAGAACTCCTGATTCTGTCATCTTAAACTTAGCTTTCATATGTTTCTTGAAACAATCAACCTCTTGATTATCACTGCCTGCAACTAACAAATCGTCTACATACACTCCCACTATAAGCAATGAAAGCTTCTTCCTTAGAATGTACACAACTTGTTCATATTGACATCTTTAAATCCCAGTTCTTTCAACACGTCATCTAATCTTAGATTCCAAGCCCGTGGAGCTTGTCTCAATCTATATAGAGCTTTTATTAGTTTATGAACTTTCAATTTTGCTCCTTTTTTCTCATATCCCTTAGGCTTGTAACGACCCGAATTTCGTATTATGTAATTAAAATACAATTAATGTATCATGTGTTAAATATTGTAAATATTTAAGACTTAACTAGAAGATTTACTAGTTAGTTAATAGTGGTAGAAAAATGAAAAATGATACTAGAGGGGTGGATCTTGCCAATTGATGAAACTTAAACATGGATATGTATGGCTTGCCATACATTTGGTGAGCATTGTCTCTCACTCACGTTTCACACAAGAGAAGAGGAGAAGAGGGTTTTTGTCATCTTATTTCTCAAATTGTTGGTGATTCAAGTGCAAGATCCGAAATTGAGCCCTAGAAATCATTCTTCATCTCATCAAGAGCTACAAGTAAGTGTTATTTGATGTTCTTGAGGTGGTAAAATCGTCACCCACATGATGGGTGTAGAAATTGGTGGTTTAAATATGAAATCCTAGTGTTATAGTGCTAGATGATCATGTGTATGTGTGTGTTATGGTAACTAGATGTGTAATTGCTCCTTAATTGAAGATTTACATGAACCATGGAAATGGGTTTAGTTACTAGAAGGTTAAACTAAGGATTCTTCATGTAAACTAGTTGCTAGTTGTAGAATCCATGTTCATTCTTGTAGAAATGTGATTATGTGCCTAACATTTGGTGGAAATTGATGAATCACATGTGTGATGTGTGATTTAGTTGTAAAACTAGCTTGATGATGTTTAAAAGCTAGTAAATAACCAATATGTTAAGTTATGCACATAAGGTGTTTGATGAAATGCCTAAATTAGATGAAAAACATGAATGAACTACTTAATTGCAAGAAATGTGCAATGTGAAAGCCTAGATTGTAGGTTAAATGTGATAAATGGTCAAATAGACCATATGTGTGATTAAATGAATGTTATGTGTTAAATGGGTCCTTAAAATGGTAATAGGAAGCGGTGTGGCAAGCGGATCCAAGGGAACCGGCAAGGAACACGTTTGATTGACCACTTAAACCTTCCGGACTCAAGGTAAGACATTCTTTAAATTGAGCATAACAAAGTAAAGGCATGAGTCACAATGTGTGTGACCATGTGCTCATAAGCTCAATCAAAATGAAAACCACGTTTAAAAAGGATAAATAGTTGACTTGCACCGTATGTGAGCTTCTATGACAAATGATTCACGACGTGCGTGAACATAAAGGAAAATAACACTTTAGTGTTATACCACATGGTTGTGGAACAGAACGAGTCACGACGTGCGTGACCGTCCCATGGAAATGGGAAGAAAGAACAAACCCGGATTAAAGTGATTCACATCGTGTGTGAACACTAGGGTAAAGGGTTATCCCTACGATCTGCAACGTGTGTGGACGTTGGGTAACGCCAAGGAAAAGCGGTCGTTCGTGAAAGAATGGCAAACCGCTCATTAAAATGGGATTTGACCCTATAAGGGGGAAATTCGGTATAAAAAGGAAAATTTGCGTTATGATAAGCAAATGGGATGGGTTGGGTCTAAGAACTCACCAAACATATGAAATATGTTATAATAGACCGGTTCCATGGTTGTAGGGACGGTCGGGAAATCTAAAGAACAAACGAACCATAAATGGGTTAATTAAGGAATTAAATACCAAATAAATAGAAAAATTTTGGTATGTTGCCAAGAGTCGGGTTAGACTCGTTGAAACTCCATGGGAATCACGTATATGATAAAATATGTTATTTCCGGGTGTTTGGAACAATCGGGATCGAAAGGGGTGGTTCGGGAACGCGAAACGACCCTTAACGGGTCAAAGATAATGTTTTTGCTGCAGGGTCCACCGTAGCTTACGGTGGCACCGTAAGTTACGGTAGGTCCCTGGGCGAAATGGGCTACCGTAAGCCAGTGTGATACCACCGTAGCAAAAACTGAGGCCACCGTAACTTATGGTGGCTACCGTAAGTTACGGTAGGCCCAGTTCCCAGCTTTTTGTCGATTATCGTTTTAACGCGTTACGAGTCCGTTTAAACCCCCGTAAAGACCCGAAATGAATGTTAGAATGTACTTACTTAGTTCCTATGAACTAATGGATGTCTAAACGTGTGTTTTCAGGTGTTACGGGACCGAAAGGCTAAAGTGATCGATGGGGCATACAAGGATCGAACGGGACTTGTATTCACGTTTCTTTTGTAGAAACTAACGCGTTAACAGTATTTGAAACTTCCTATCACGTGTGTATGTAAATGGATTGTTAAACTTCATTTTTGAGTGTCGGTTGACACGAAACACATATTTTGGGAGTTAAATGTTAACCAAATTTTCTGGGACCAAATTCCGCATGTGTATTTAACTTAAACGGACTCTTTGGAGGTCCGGGTGTTACAAGTTGGTATCAGAGCCAACGGTTTGAGAGATTCAAGTGCGTCGCGAACACTTGGACTCAAACTTTTGAGCTCTAGATATGAGAAATGCAAACGTTCGATCCAAGAAGCCGATCACTGAGCCTAAAGGTACAAGGTTAGTGTGCCGTTTAAAACGTAACAAGTTTGACACATGTATGATATATGTATGATATGTACCATATGAATTGATTGAACCTAGCTTCTTGACTTAAGTTTGGAATAAAGGAACTAAGAAGGCATCCGTGTGGTGAGCTTGTTGCTAGGCCTGGCCAGTCTAACAACAATCAAAGGCACGCGAATGGATTCTTAGGGATGTTGTTTTAAACTTAAGGATGGAAATGGGTATTGTGTGAATAGGGTTAGGCCCTAGTGATAGTAGAATCATAAGCATCGGTGTATATGCTATAGATTACGTACATGGTACTAACGTAAAGCTTAATTGTCGCAGTCCTAAGTCATGGCTGGTGACGATCACGTGATCAATATAGAGAATCACGAGACCCATCCCGATGATGCAACACGGGAAATAATCAAGGAGGAAGTTGGCAAGGCTTTTGAGGCTTTATTGCCGGGCTACATCGAGGATGTACGCAAAGATCTACGGGATCTCATTCAACAAGAGTTTGTGGCCCTGAAGGCTGACAAAGAAACCGAAAGGCCAACAAAGAAAGTGACCTATAAGGAGTTCGTTGCATGCAACCCTACAACGTTCAAGGGTGAGGTAGATCCACTACTTAGTCAAAGGTGGATCAAAGATATGGAAAGTGCCTTTGAAACCTCACACTGTGAAGAATCTGATGAAGTGAGGTTTGCTGCAAGCCAACTCCGGGAACGAGCTAAAGACTGGTGGGAATTGCAACGGGATGAGAAGGGGCGGGAAGGTATCAAAAGTATGACTTGGGAAGAATTTAAGAAGTTGTTCACAAAGCGGTTTTGCCCACAAGCCGCTATCAACAGAATAGCAGAAGAATTCCTACAGTTACGACAAAAAGATGAAAGTATTGATACCATCACGGCCATCTTCTACGACAAAGCCAAGTTTTGCCCACAGTTGCTCCAGGATGAAAGGATGTGGATTAACCACTACTATGGCATGTTGAGTGCCAAGTATCGAGAGTTTCTTACACCGTCCAAATGTGAAACTCTAGCAGAGCTTATCGATTGTGCTAGGGATCGAGAAGCGGAATTGAAAAGGCAAGTTGATCGTGGGGAGAAGCGTGCGGCTGAAACGGAGACGGGTTCGTCTAAGAAAGCCAAGATTTCATCCTCATCAAACAAGTTTGGGAACGACAAAGACTCCAAACATTGCAAGATTTGTAAAAAGAAACATGGGGGAGTTTGTAGATACGAATCTAAAAATTGCTTCAAGTGTGGAAAGTCGGGTCATTCGACATCTCAATGCACAAGCCCGCTAAGTGTGTGCTACAACTGTTACAAACCGGGCCACAAAAAGAGCGAATGTCCGGAACTAAAGAAGGATGGTACAAGTCAATCCTCGGTTGCTCAAGGTTCGGGTAAAAAGGGTGATGGAGGAAAAGCTAAGGCGAGAACCTTCTTGATTACGGCGGAAGAAGCCAAATCTATAGCCGACGTTGTGACGGGTACCTTTCTCATCAACTCACTACCTGCTTATGTGCTATTTGACTCGGGTGCTAATAGATCGTTTGTTTCGGTTAAATTTGCGAGTCATTTTTCCATGGTGTTAGACAACTTACCTAGTCCTTTAGAGATTGAGGTAGCGGATTCAAAAACGTTCTTAGCGTTCAACGTTTATCGAAATTGCATACTTACCATCGAAGGTGAGGATTATTCGGTCGACTTAATACCCATGACACTCGGGGAGTTTGATGTAGTAATTGGTATGGATTGGCTTTCCATGTACCACGCCAATATAGTTTGCAATCGCAAGTGCATCCAATTGCTATCTCCGAGTGGTTATGAGGTAATAATCCAAGGTGCAAAACGCGGTGGCGTAGCTTTATGTTCTTTGGTTAAAGCAATGAAATACATGAGCCATGGAGGACAATCGTTCTTAGCCTATGTAATAGACATGGAAACGAAAGTTCAAGTGTTGGAAGATATTCCGGTTGTTCGGGATTTTCCAGATGTCTTTCCGGAGGATTTGCCGGGAGTCCCACCGGAACGGGAGGTCGAGTTTCGAATCGACCTAACCCCGGGAGCTAAACCCATTGCAAAGGCTCCCTATCGCTTGGCGCCATCGGAGCTCCAAGAGTTAATGACACAATTGCAAGATCTTTTAGACAAGGGGTTCATACGTCCGAGTACTTCGCCATGGGGAGCACCGGTTCTTTTCGTGAAAAAGAAAGATGGAAGTCTTCGGATGTGTATCGACTATAGAGAGTTGAACAAGGTGACGGTTAAGAACCGTTACCCATTGCCTAGGATTGATGACCTATTCGATCAGTTGCAAGGTGCATCGTGGTTTTCAAAATCGATTTACGGTCGGGTTATCATCAGTTGAAGGTAAGGGAAGAAGACATCCCCAAGACGGCACTTCGTACTAGATACGGGCATTATGAGTTCCTTGTGATGTCTTTCGGGTTGACAAACGCCCCGGCAGCATTCATGGATTTGATGAATAGGGTGTGTCGACCCATGTTAGACCGATCTGTCATTGTATTCATAGATGATATCCTTATTTATTCTAAAAATGAAGGTGATCATGCTTGTCACTTGCGTGAAGTTCTCGAAACGCTTCGTCGGGAGAAATTGTTCGCAAAATTCTCCAAGTGTGCCTTTTGGTTGCGAGAGGTACAATTCTTGGGTCATGTGGTAAACTCGGAGGGTATACACGTAGACCCCACAAAGATTCACGCGGTGACCAAATGGAGTCCACCCAAGACTCCCACAGAGATTAGAAGCTTTCTTGGGTTAGCCGGATATTATCGGAGATTCATTCAAGACTTTGCTAAGATTGCTTCTCCTTTAACCAAGCTTACCAAGAAAGAGGTGAAGTTCCTATGGGGTGAAGAGCAAGAGAAAGCCTTTCAAGAGTTAAAGTCGAAATTGACTCAAGCTCCGGTTTTGTCTTTACCCGAGGGAACCGACGATTTTGTGGTATACTCGGATGCTTCCTACTCCGGTTTGGGTTGTGTTCTAATGCAAAGGGGCAAGGTGATTGCTTATGCCTCGAGACAACTGAAAGTGCATGAAAGGAACTACCCAACCCATGATCTTGAACTAGCCGCGGTGGTGTTCGCGTTAAAGATTTGGAGGCATTATCTATATGGTGTAAAGTGTACGATTTACACGGACCATAAGAGTTTAAAGTACTTCTTTACGCAAAAGGAGTTAAACATGAGACAAAGGCGGTGGGTGGAATTGCTAAAGGATTATGATTGTGAAATCCTATATCATCCGGGAAAGGCCAATATCGTGGCTGACGCCTTGAGTCGAAAGGAGGATCATACTCCTATCAAAATAACCGCAATGAAGATAACCGTTATATCCGAAGTGGTTGAACGAATCAAGGAAGCACAAACTGAAGCGCTAAAGGAAGAAAATTTGAAGAAAAATCGAATCAAAGGTCAAACTCAAAACTTGGAAGATGATAGTCAAGGATTGAAAACAAGATGGGGTCGGGTTTGGATACCACCTACTTGTACCTTGAAGAATGATCTATTGGATGAAGCCCATAAATCCAAGTATTCAATTCACCCGGGAGCGACTAAGATGTATAGAGACCTTCGGGTTAACTATTGGTGGCCGGGCATGAAACGCGATATTGTCAAATACGTGGAAAGATGCTTAACTTGTTTGCAAGTGAAGGCGGAACATCAAAAACCTCATGGTGAATTGCAACCGTTGGATATTCCGGAATGGAAATGGGAAAAGTTAACAATGGATTTGATTACTAAACTTCCAAGAACGAAGAAAGGGTACGATGCGATATGGGTTGTTGTCGATCGATTGACCAAGAGCGCTCATTTCCTTCCTATTCGTGAGACTTACAATTCGGAGAAAATGGCGGAGGTTTACGTGAACGAAATAGTGTCACGACACGGGGTGCCCGTGTCGATTGTGTCCGATAGAGACACACGGTTTACTTCCAAGTTTTGGAGGAAATTTCAAGCGGAGATGGGGACAAAGCTATTGCTAAGCACGTCATACCATCCCCAAACCGACGGACAAAGTGAAAGAACCATTCAAACATTAGAAGATATGCTACGAGCGTGTGTTCTTGACTTTGGGGGTAGTTGGGATGAGTATTTGCCTTTGGCGGAATTTTCTTACAATAATAGCTATCACTCCACCATCGAGATGCCTCCGTATGAAGCTTTATATGGCAGAAAATGCCGAACTCCCATTTGTTGGGGAGAAATTGGTCCGCGGGAACTCGCGGGCCACGATACGATAATGAATACGGATGAAAAGATTAAGCAAATCCGTGCTCGCATGAAGGCGGCGCAAGACCGTCAGAAAGCTTACGCGGATAAGCGTAGACGACCCATCGAGTTTGAGGTGGGCGATTTGGTTTTGTTAAAGGTTTCCCCATGGAAGGGTATTATACGATTCCGGAAGCGGGGAAAGTTGAGTCCGAGGTTTATCGGGCCATTTAAAATCATCGCACGTGTAGGTAAAGTTGCTTATCGGCTGGAATTGCCGGAAGAGCTTCAAGGAATTCACAACACGTTCCATGTATCTTACTTGAGGAAGTGTTTGGCTGACGAGTCGGCCTATGTCCCGTACGAGGATTTGGAAGTTGATGACAGATTGAACTATATCGAGAAGCCGGTGGCTATCTTGGATAGAAAGGTCAAGCAACTGAGAAACAAGACACTCAATCAGGTGAAGGTGCAATGGAAGAATCGTAAGGGATCCGATGCCACTTGGGAATCGGAAGATGAAATGAGGAAGTCTTATCCTCATCTATTTGATTAGTATGTAAAGTTTCGGGGACGAAACTCTCTTTAGAGGGAGAGACTTGTAACGACCCGAATTTCGTATTATGTAATTAAAATACAATTAATGTATCATGTGTTAAATATTGTAAATATTTAAGACTTAACTAGAAGATTTACTAGTTAGTTAATAGTGGTAGAAAAATGAAAAATGATACTAGAGGGGTGGATCTTGCCAATTGATGAAACTTAAACATGGATATGTATGGCTTGCCATACATTTGGTGAGCATTGTCTCTCACTCACGTTTCACACAAGAGAAGAGGAGAAGAGGGTTTTTGTCATCTTATTTCTCAAATTGTTGGTGATTCAAGTGCAAGATCCGAAATTGAGCCCTAGAAATCATTCTTCATCTCATCAAGAGCTACAAGTAAGTGTTATTTGATGTTCTTGAGGTGGTAAAATCGTCACCCACATGATGGGTGTAGAAATTGGTGGTTTAAATATGAAATCCTAGTGTTATAGTGCTAGATGATCATGTGTATGTGTGTGTTATGGTAACTAGATGTGTAATTGCTCCTTAATTGAAGATTTACATGAACCATGGAAATGGGTTTAGTTACTAGAAGGTTAAACTAAGGATTCTTCATGTAAACTAGTTGCTAGTTGTAGAATCCATGTTCATTCTTGTAGAAATGTGATTATGTGCCTAACATTTGGTGGAAATTGATGAATCACATGTGTGATGTGTGATTTAGTTGTAAAACTAGCTTGATGATGTTTAAAAGCTAGTAAATAACCAATATGTTAAGTTATGCACATAAGGTGTTTGATGAAATGCCTAAATTAGATGAAAAACATGAATGAACTACTTAATTGCAAGAAATGTGCAATGTGAAAGCCTAGATTGTAGGTTAAATGTGATAAATGGTCAAATAGACCATATGTGTGATTAAATGAATGTTATGTGTTAAATGGGTCCTTAAAATGGTAATAGGAAGCGGTGTGGCAAGCGGATCCAAGGGAACCGGCAAGGAACACGTTTGATTGACCACTTAAACCTTCCGGACTCAAGGTAAGACATTCTTTAAATTGAGCATAACAAAGTAAAGGCATGAGTCACAATGTGTGTGACCATGTGCTCATAAGCTCAATCAAAATGAAAACCACGTTTAAAAAGGATAAATAGTTGACTTGCACCGTATGTGAGCTTCTATGACAAATGATTCACGACGTGCGTGAACATAAAGGAAAATAACACTTTAGTGTTATACCACATGGTTGTGGAACAGAACGAGTCACGACGTGCGTGACCGTCCCATGGAAATGGGAAGAAAGAACAAACCCGGATTAAAGTGATTCACATCGTGTGTGAACACTAGGGTAAAGGGTTATCCCTACGATCTGCAACGTGTGTGGACGTTGGGTAACGCCAAGGAAAAGCGGTCGTTCGTGAAAGAATGGCAAACCGCTCATTAAAATGGGATTTGACCCTATAAGGGGGAAATTCGGTATAAAAAGGAAAATTTGCGTTATGATAAGCAAATGGGATGGGTTGGGTCTAAGAACTCACCAAACATATGAAATATGTTATAATAGACCGGTTCCATGGTTGTAGGGACGGTCGGGAAATCTAAAGAACAAACGAACCATAAATGGGTTAATTAAGGAATTAAATACCAAATAAATAGAAAAATTTTGGTATGTTGCCAAGAGTCGGGTTAGACTCGTTGAAACTCCATGGGAATCACGTATATGATAAAATATGTTATTTCCGGGTGTTGGAACAATCGGGATCGAAAGGGGTGGTTCGGGAACGCGAAACGACCCTTAACGGGTCAAAGATAATGTTTTTGCTGCAGGGTCCACCGTAGCTTACGGTGGCACCGTAAGTTACGGTAGGTCCCTGGGCGAAATGGGCTACCGTAAGCCAGTGTGATACCACCGTAGCAAAAACTGAGGCCACCGTAACTTATGGTGGCTACCGTAAGTTACGGTAGGCCCAGTTCCCAGCTTTTTGTCGATTATCGTTTTAACGCGTTACGAGTCCGTTTAAACCCCCGTAAAGACCCGAAATGAATGTTAGAATGTACTTACTTAGTTCCTATGAACTAATGGATGTCTAAACGTGTGTTTTCAGGTGTTACGGGACCGAAAGGCTAAAGTGATCGATGGGGCATACAAGGATCGAATGGGACTTGCATTCACGTTTCTTTTGTAGAAACTAACGCGTTAACAGTATTTTGAAACTTCCTATCACGTGTGTATGTAAATGGATTGTTAAACTTCATTTTTGAGTGTCGGTTGACACGAAACACATATTTTGGGAGTTAAATGTTAACCAAATTTTCTGGGACCAAATTCCGCATGTGTATTTAACTTAAACGGACTCTTTGGAGGTCCGGGTGTTACAAGGCTGCTTTACATATACATATTCTTTGAGTTCTCCATGTAAAAATGCTGCCTTTACATCCATATGAAAAACTTTCCACCCCATATTGGCTGCATAGGCTAGAATCAAGCGGATTGTTTCAATCCTTGCCACAGGTGCAAAAGCCTCTTCGAAATTTATACCCAGCTTTACACATACCCTTTGGAAAACCAGTCTAGCTTTATGCTTGGTGATGTTGCCAGCTGAAACTCTTTTCAGCTTAAACACCCCCTTCAAGCCTATTAGTTATATTTAAGTGGTCTATGAGTGAGAATCCAGGTATTATTCTTCTCAATGGCCTTAATTTCTTCATCCATTTCTTACTTCCATACTTTATCTTTAATAGCTTGTTAAAATGTCACTGGTTCTCCTTCCTGTGCCAGAAGCAGCTCTACACCTTTACTTTCTTCATGTCTAGAACCCATAGTATCCATTCTACCATCCATTACATAATCATTAAACCTATATGGTAGATTATGTGTACGTGTTGACCTTCTCAGATTCTACTGATCTGATCCTTGACCTTAAGAAGCTCTATGGTCTTCAATATGAGAGTTATGAGAGTGAACTTGATGAACTTATCACTAGTCTGCTCATCAGTCTGTTGCTGGGCATTGCTAATCCATCCACCTGAATCAACACCATACCCACACTCATTGCTTACAATAAACTATCTTGCAATTAGAATCTCTTCCTTGGTTTTCCCTTGAAAACCATTCTAATCCTATTGTCTGTGTTCTTCAAAGTGAACATCCCTGCTTATAATAATCTTCCTTCTCTTTTCATCCAACATCCTGTGTGCCTTTGACTTTTCTCAGCACCAAGATAAACCATGAGCTCACTCTTGTCACCTAATTTATTTTGACCATTAGTCACCATTTTCATATGAGCAACACACCTAAACACCTTTAGGTAATGTAGACTTGGCTTCTTTCCTTTTAATGCCTCATAAGGTGTCTTGTCTTTCAAACATTTTGTATGTACCCTATTAAGAATATACACTGAATTCCTAACAGCTTCTACCCAAGACTCTTGTGGCGTTCCTATTGCTTTCATAATGCGCCTTGTCATATTTAGCACAAATTTATTCCTTCTTTCTACAACACCATTCTGATAAGGGAAATATGGTGCTGTGAGAAGCCGAGTTATTCCCTCTTCTCATACAGCTTGTTGAACTCCAAAGAGGTAAACTCTTCTCCTCGATCAGACTTTAATGCCTTAATTTTATACCCAAACTGTCTTTCAACTTGTCGCTTAAAAGTTTGAAAGGTATCAAAGGCCTGATCTTTAGTTCTAAGCATGTAGCACCATATAAATCTTGCATAATCATCTACTAATAACATGAAGTACCTGTTTCCCCCTTGTGTTGTTGGTGATATGGGCCCACATAAATCCATTGAAATCAACTCAAGTGGTTTGGATGCCCTGTACGGAGAGTGCTTGGGAAATGGATGTTTGGCCTGCTTTTTTGCTAGACATGCTTCACAAACTTAGTTTGATGATCAAGCAGTGACAATCCCCTCACCATGCCTTTAGTGGTCATCATTCTAAGTTTATCAAAGCTTATGTGGCATAATCTTCCATGCCATACCCATGCATCATTCTCCAAACTTGCTTGGAAACATATTGGTGATCCAATCTTCAGGGCTGTTTTATACAACTTATTTGGAGATCTGGGGACTTTCATTAGTAAGTCACCAATCTCTTCCATATAGCCATAGAAAATTGTCCTTCATCTTCACTTGACAACTGCCCTTAGTTACCTGACCCAAGCTTAATATGTTTCTCTTCAAATGTGGAATGTAGTACACATCTGCAAGTAGCCTATGTTCTTGATTTCTTCCTTCTAAAATGACAGATCCCCTTCCTGCAATTTCTACACAGGGCCCATCTCCAAACTTCACTCTTCCACCCACATTCTTATTGAGACTTGAAAACAAAGACTCATTCCCAGTCATGTGATTAGATGCTCCATTATCTAAGTACCACACAAATTCTGAATCATTTTCTAGCAAGAATTGAGTGGGGAGTAGGCTTTATTCATTTAAGAGCACATATTCTTTATTGTCGCTTACTTGCAACATTAAGAGTGATGGACCATCATCCTCTGTTTGAGTCAAGTTTGCCTCTAAGTCTTTATCCTTCATCGTGGTACATTCAGATGCATAATGCCCATACAATTCACACTTAAATCACTTGATCTTGGATTCGTCTTTATTCACCTTCTCCCTTGTTTGTTGGTCTTTGAACTCTCATAGTTTCCATCCCTTCCTTTATATGATAGATTCTTGAAATCTCTATTGCATCTTCTTTTATTTCTTGAGTTGGTCTCTATTTGTTTTGATTGCCATTCAATATACGTGAGAAGTAGCTGATCACCTTTGGTTTTATTCTGTTTAGCCCTCATATTCGTTCGTTCTTTGAAGGCTTTCAACCTCCCTATTGCTTCGGGAAGCAACACGGTCTCTAGATCAAGAAGTTGTTCCATTGAGACAACAATTTGAATGAATCTATCAAGAACCGAGTTCAAGAACTTCCAAACAAGAGTGACCTCTTGGAAGAGTTCTCCAAGATCATTTACTTTCGATGAGATTACACTTAGTTTTCCTGCAAACTCATCTATGAACTCCTTTTCCTTCATCTTCAACGCTTACAACTCTATTTTCAGAGTTGCCAATCTTGCCTTCTTTACTCTTTCTCTGTTTTCAGAGTTGCCAATCTTGCCTTCTTTACTCTGTCTACACCAACGAATTTGGTCTTCAAGGCCTTCCAGATATCTTTAGCTGATGTATGCTTTGTAACTTGAAGAACTATTTCTCTGGGCATTGCCTAGAACAGATAGGCAATTGCAACATTGTTTTTCTTGGAATTGATCTGTGCGCCTTCCGCTGGTTCCACAACCTCCCAAAGACCATGGACATTGAAAATGGCTTTCAATTTCACCACCCATATAGTATAATTTGAGTTTGTGAGAACAGGGCAATGTAAAGGGATGGTTGTGTAGTTCTCTCTCACAACCAGTTGATTGTTCACGTTCGCATTCGAATTGTTCTCCCCCATCTTTGTTCTTCGTCAATAATGATTAACGAATCGAGTATCCAGATCCTCTCTTTCGGATCATACGAGCGATTTGTCCTTTCGCTCTGATATCAATTGAAACTCAGGTACCAAGAATCAAAGCTCGTTTATTGAATATGG
The DNA here is from genome assembly GCA_024085815.1 of Flaveria linearis. NCBI lineage: Eukaryota > Viridiplantae > Streptophyta > Magnoliopsida > Asterales > Asteraceae > Flaveria > Flaveria linearis. The sequence goes on along the minus strand of CM044017.1, from coordinate 43,646,929 downwards.
ACTGAAATTTTCCAATCTAAAAAATGATTACAAACTTATCACCACATTTATACTAATACACACTAACTAACTATTACCAAACTTATTACAAAAAAACACCCTTACGAAATCTAGAATTACAATAATAGTCCTCCAACAGTCATGCCATGAATTATACGCATTTCCAACGTCCACCTGCCCTAGCAAACCTCTAGGAATATGCACAACAACAAGCATGTGTAACATTCACTAAATATTAAACGGTAATTGAAGTCAACAGGTGAAAGAAAGAAAACTCGATAGTTGGTTAGACCATCTCAGACCCAAAAGCCTAAAACATCCACCCCACGTCCAGTCACACACATTTAACCTCTCATATCTAAAAACATTCATTTTCTCTCTAACTATCAAAACAAAAAGCGTGTGAATAATGAGAGACTCAATGCTCTCACTCCTCCCATATAGGTTTCACTTTCAAAACGGGTCTCATCCGAACCACATAGGATCTGGAACCGTCTTGGAGCACTCTTTTCCTCGAGCAGTCCTTCGTCCTCTACAGTCTACCCTATCTGGCTATCATAGCCCAATGACCCAATCCAGTCTCACAAGCCCAATTCAGTCTTATCAGCCCAATGCCACTCAACACCCCAATCACCATACTTATGCAAAAAATAATATAAAAGCATATTAGAGCAATTATATGAAAAATATAAATGTGCTGTCCAGCCATTTGAATTAATAGAAAAAGAACTATAATAATTTTTAGATTATTGCATTTTGAAAATGTGTTCTTTAGTCACAATCGCAGCTGGGTACTTGTGACTATTGTTAGTTTGTGTTGTGTAGCCCTCTTTGAAGTTTAGCGACTGTTAGTTTGTAATATTGTAGAGTTAATTTTAATTTTACTCCTTAAGGTTTGACTAAAATAACTATTTTCCTTAAAAATATTAAAAACATCAATTTACCTTCAAAAGTTTTATATGTTGTTTTAGTTTCACTCCAAAACTTTTATCATCTTGGATAAAGTTGAAATAACTAATGAAACTTTTAGCTCGAAATTGAAACAAATTATGAAACTTTTGAAGGTAAATTGATGTTTTTAATCTTTTGGAGGAAAATAGTTATTTTTAACAAACATTGAGGAAACTTTATATTATATTATTTTATATATCCCAGATCTTAGAAAATGTATATCTTTTTTAAAACAATTTTAATTTTCTTATTAGGATAAAATATTTGTATCACACAGAATAAAGCATAAATTATATATCATTATGAATTTACATGTATCACTGATTAATTAGATCTTAAGTAGCTAGCAACTACCAGTCAAATTATCCTATATGAATGTCAATTCCTTTTGTTGATTGTTGGTTTAACCACCATCTTTAGTTCCCTCTTCTGTATTGCATCTTTTGCATTTTGGAGTTCATTTGATTGATGTTTTGGAGATGATATTGGCATTGTTTACTTTGGATGGTGTTTATTTGACAACAAAATTATATATGGTTTTCAAGTCAAACTATTATTCATGTATATGTATTTCTTCAACGTTTTATCTTCACTACCCCCTATTTTTTCTTAAAATCACTAATCCGTCTATATTTAGTCTCCGACATAGAGTAAAGGTGTTCGCAATAACCCCCTATTTTTTCTTCCTTCTTTTGTTACTTCTATTTCAAGAATTTTACCAGTTTCACAGAATGTCATTGTTTTACTATTTCAAGAATTTTACCAGTTTCACAGAATATCATTGTTTTACTATCTCGCAACATAAAAAACGTGAAAGAAACAATCGTGCAAACGCGCGATACGGAACATTCCAAGTTCTCATGATTTGGAAATTGATGATGTATTTCAATTTCCCTCGTCACTTTCTAGTTTCTTTTCTGATTTCAACCCTTGGATAATCTTTATCATTTCAATTTTTTTAGAAAAACACATTTTTAACAGTAATATTTTATTTGAAGTCCTCCTAAATTATTAATTCTAACTAGTTTTGATTCTATTTAATCTCTAAAAGTCATTAACTTTTATTACTAAACTAGCAATTCAACTGACCTCAGAAAAACACATAAGTACATGAATTATACATCACGTGATGTCATGTCTTTTGATTATTGTTAAATTTTATAGTACCCATGTGTTACACTTTTCATCATGTGTCTCTTTGCTTTTATTACATTTGTGTATCAACCTACATAACAACACCCAATGAGATTTTAATGAAATTTTGATTTATCCCTATCATGATATCAACCTATGTGTTTTAGATTTCTTTTCACCCCTTGGTTAATTTCATTGAAATATATAACAAGAAATTAAAAAAAAAATCTAATATGCATTTAAGCTTTGATAGGTATATCCATATAGTCGTTTTTTTATGCTATAGAATAATCCTTTTTAAATCTCTCCCATTCTTAAATATGTGCATGTGGGATCGTGGAACCAACCTTCATTCGTTTAATGAGAGTAGATTCTTGATTATGCTTACTATATTCTACTTGAATTAACAACTTTTTTTCTTAGAGGGGGATTAGGGGATATGTTTAAAGCATCAAAAGTGTGAAGCATTATAAGTAATTAAGAGCCTTCACGTGTCTTACGAAGTAAGGGTAAATGTGTCCAATGAATTAAGACAATGATAACACATAAGGTTGAACACCATCAAAAAGACCCTAACGCACCGTTATACACACTCGGTTTAACACACTTAAAGAAAGGTTTGTTTAAAATAAAGCTATAACGATAGTATAATTAATTAATAATAATAAAATATACTTGATTTTGTGATCTTTATTTACAAAAGAATAAAGTTAATTACGTTTAATAAAATAATGAAACAAGAAAAAAGCCAAGAAAATATTATCATTACTTTTTTGTTCATTTTTACCATAGTTTACGCATGTAGCCAGGGCCGGCTCAACCATTTTGGTGGCCTGAAGCGAAATATTATTTTATGGGCTCTTTTCCAAATTCATCATCATGAAAATGAACGAATCGGGTCGGACGGATTGGGCCATAAAAATATTCACCTTCTTTCTAAACCTATCATACTAATGCAAAGACAACACATATTGTAACATGTAAGTACCATTCCAATCAAACAACTTAAATATGATTCCTATCAACATACAAGTACTACATTAAACTCAATTAAATACATCACTCAAATCTTAGAAGAAGGCAACCCAATATATACTCAGACAACAAATATGATCCATAACACTCAATTAAAAACAAACAAACAACAAATATGATCCATAACACTCGATTAAAAACAAACAAACAACTTGCATCCTAAATCCCTAAATTTGAGAAATGAACAGGAATCTAACAAATGAACTAAACAACTTTTAAAAACAAATTACACAAAAAAATAAACAAAAAACAACTAATAAGTAAGAGGAATTGGAAGATTAAAGGAAAGAAACTATTAACTAACAGATGGACAAAAAGTCTAACAAATAAACAACAAATGAAAAATGCAATTACTGATATCTGGTTACAAAAAAATTAAGAAGCAAGAAACAACTATTAAACAACCATAATATGAGAAATTGGCAAAGAAAAACAAGAAAATGTTCAAGATATGAACTAAAATTCTAACAAAATAAAGTAAGCAACTATTAAGAGTAAATTACACAAACAAATAAACAAGAAGCCATATTAGAAATTACGAGATTAGAAACAATTAAACAATAAATCATCATACACAAACAAATATATAATCTGGGGGTATAGATCAGGATATAAGAAGATTAAAATAAATAGGAAAACCAAAATGTTGAAGATATAATAATCTTAAAGGGCAAAAAGTCGGCAGATTACAAGAGATGATAACCAAGTTGAAGATAATCTATCTGTAAGTGAAAACTAAATGGTAGCACCGAAATCTTAAGATAATATGAAAGATAATCGTTGATACCCAAAGTCTTGAACTCGAGCACAAAGAGTTGCTTGTCATTTTGATTTCTATTTCTCCTTTTCAGCTTTTAAGCGGACCTGAAAGGATGTTAGGTCAAGAAGAATCATTTTTTCAGTGACACGAACATTCATACGGCCGTTTCCCTTTTCTCTGCAGCCATGAACAACTACACATAGTTTCTTATTTGTTCTCTATAAAATCTAATGTTCTAAACTCAAAACCTTAAAAAATTAGGGCCCCTTAAAGATGGGGGCCTCAAGCAGGCTGCTTCACCTCATACACATTTGGGGCGGCTCTGCATGTAGCCTACATACATTTCCCATCTTAACCATTGATTACCCTTAATCAATGGTCGAGAATTCTTATCACATTTTAAAAACTTTTAGTATTTTGGCACAACCAAAGATACACACAAATTTAGTTTGACGTAAATTTGATGTGTGAAGTCCTATAAGCAAATGTTCTATTATAAAAGCTTCTCTCATCTTGGTCACTATAGGAAATATCTCAAACACAAAAATTAAGTTACGTCTTTACAAGAATTAATCAATTATATGCAAACTGAAGAGAACTATCTCAAACACAAAAATAAAGGCATTTGTTTACAAGAATTGATTAACTATATGGGAACTGAAGTGAGTAATCGTCTCAAGTATAAGCTTTCAACCATGTTTTCAAAAAACCTCTTATATACTTTGTTAAACCCTTAAATTTTAAATTATTTTAGCCCACTATCATTTACCTAGCTATAACTAGGATTTTAACACCCATTTTAAATCTCAAACAAAATAACTTGCAATATGAGGTAGGGCGGTAAAAGAATGACTGGATCACACGAAGTGAGAGCAATCGATTGATCAAATGAGAGTCTTGCTTCCTTCTACTCGCACAAGGCCTAAAACTTTATACATAAGTTATTCAATTTATACAATAAGTGGCATATTTTTCTCTTCTCGCTCAGGGCCCAAATTTTTCGACGATTATCAGGAACGTTCGTGACACCATGTATAACCTAATTTATTAGCTGGTTGAAAAACCACATACGTGTAAAATGCAGTATGCAAGTATGCACATTAACTTAGCCCATTTAATTTCCTTAGTGGGCTAGCATGTTAATTAGACTATGGACCTGTACATTGCAGTTTGCACATTAACTTAGCCCATTTGATTTCCTTAGTGGGCTAGCATGTTAAATCATGTTTATTTCCTTTTCATAGCTTCCAAAATTAAATTAGAATAAATCTCTAAATTTTCTAAGCATTCGACATTCAGGAGAATTTATGTTGCAAACGAAAATCGTCCACGTGCTCCTTCAACAAAATTAACAACTTAATTTTTGAATATCAATTTTAAGCCCCTGTGTTGTAGTGGGAGGTGTAAAACCGTGTCAAGTATCACCAATAACATACCACCGCCAGTGACCATCAATACCGAAAAGCTCGTATTAGAAAAGAAATAAAAACAAAAAAGTAAAATCGAACGAAAAGTAGACGTCAAAACGTTGAACCATGCAGACAAAAGGTGGTTCATATAAAACAATAAGTAAATTGATATAGGACCAGCGCGTTACAACATGGCGGTTAAACGGAGAATAATAAGTGTAAAAACGTTGAACCACAGACGCATGCTGCAAAGTGTTGACTCGCAAGACCAAAATTTAAAACGAAACTTTTTTAGAATATGAAAAGTTTAGGGATCAAAGTTTAGGTATCAAAATTATAAAAAATATAAAAGTATTTGGTTAAAATAAAAAAAAAAGTTAAAGATAAAAAAATGACAAAAGGTAGATACGACCCACTAATGTATATGATACAACTCAATATGCATACATAAGTTGGTAATTAGCATATATAATATATATTTATCATTTAAGCTTCATTTATCTAAAAACATAAAGAATATTAAAAACGAATTAATTGGAGTATTCTATAACCATTTATCTACAACTTGAAGGTATTATATAAAAACATTTATCTACAAATAAGCTTTAAATTTGATTTAATGTATAAATAACCATATGTACAACTTAAAGGGCAAATGTACACATCAGGATGCATAAATCCTCCCACGTGCTTGAGGCGTTCCTCGTACACCTCAGAAGCTTTTTTTCTACGCCTCAAGTGCGCTTTTTGTACACAATGTGCCTCAAGTAATTAAGAGCCCACACGGTCACGCCCCACGTGCTCTCACTTGGCATGTCAAACACGTTTTTTTAAAACCCAAACTACAGCTAAGGGCAATAGATCTATTTCAAAAACAATAAAGAATGATTCAGAATAGACGCTCCAAAGCATCGACCATTCTCATATATAGTATTTCACTCTCATAGTCTCATGTATATCTAGCACCTCATGTATATCTAGCACTTCATCGTACTTAATACTACCCTAATAACAAAGTATAAAAACAATAACACACATATCTTAAACACTTAATCATACTTAATGCTTGCCTATCAAAAGAGTATAAATACAATAACATACATTTCTTAAAGTGATCTTTATATTTAGTTTTAACTAATATTAAGCCCTCGCGTTACAGCGGGGGCTAAAAACGTGCCAACTAGAAGGGGCGGACATACCATGTTGGGAGGGGTAGTCTCCGCTACCCCTCAACTTTTTATGGGTAGTGTAAAAAATTATGTTGTTGTCGCCGCCCTTATGGCTACCGCTACCCCTCAACGTTTTAACTAATATTAAACTCAAAACTTTATAGAAAGTTTTGTTTTTATAAAAATTAGTCTGATATTTTATTAAAGACATTACATTTATAAAAACATTAATAACTAATTAACCTAATTACCTAAAATATCAAATAACAAGCCCACAATTTAAACAAGCCCAATTTTTAATTAAGCCCAATTAAAAGCACAAATTTAACCCAAATAACTTAAAATAACCCCCCAATCCCCAGCCTTCGACCGAGACAATCCCACTGTCCACCATCTGTTGCTGTCGTCGCCCTTATGGCTACGCCCTCCGCCCCTCCAATGTGCGCTGCTCGCTACTGCTCATTTGATCTTTCTGATTTCACTAAATCAAGACTTCAAGGTAAACTTTATAGGCTTTTTTTCTCTTTTACATTATAAAATTAAGGATTTAGAGTTTAACTGTTTAATTATTTATATTTAAGTGTTATTTGCAAGATCTCAAGAGGAGGATATTGATTAATGGTTATTGAATTCAATTTTTAATATTTAGGGTTTATGTAATTAGATATATGAAGTAGGGATTTGAAATATGAATTAAAGATTTGATATTGAAATTAGGGATTTAAATTGTTTTATTTCTAATTGTAATTTGTAATCTATTATGTTATTTGTTATAAAATTAAGGATTTAAAAGATGAAAAAACAAGTTCTTATTAGTAATTTTTTTAAAAGAAAATTTCAAGAGGAGAATATTAGTATTAATAATGATGATGATATTTGGTCAATAACTCCTTTGAGTTTAATTCCTTTAGTTCTAATTCCTCCGGGTTCAATTCCTTAAATCCCAAATGGATTTGATTTAAATGATATTCCTTCAGACCCCTTTGTTAGGCCTCCTATTGCTTGTCATCCTAATCAAATATTGACATAAGAACACACTATCTTATTAAAAGGCTTTTCAACCACAGTCATAAATTTCCATTCAAAGAGTATTCTAGTGGGGAAAGACGATTTAATATAAAATAGTGTGATGCGTATCCCTGGTTAGAGTATAGTATTAAAGTGGACAAAGCCTATTGTTTATAATATTATTTGTATAAAAAAATTGTTGGCAATCAAGGTCGAAGAGATACTTTTTCAAGTTCAAGTGAAGGTTTATGTAATTGGAGTAAACCAGGTGCCTTAAAAGACCATGTTGGATCAGTTAACAATCATCATAACAAGGCGATGCTAAAATGTGATGATCAATAATGTATTGATGTTAAGCTAAATACGATAAGTGATCAAGAAAAAGTTACAAACCAGTTCAAACTATTATGATCTGTTTTTAGTGCTAGGTTTTGCCTAGAAAATACTTTACCATTTCGAGGTCATGATGAATCGGAGAAATCTCATTCGAAGGGTTGTTTTCTTTAGTATTAAAGTTGGTTAGTGAGAATAATCCGGAGATTGGTAAGTACACATTAGGGAATGCAAAGAAGAATAATAAATAGATGGCTCCATCAATACAAAAGAAGATTATTGATTGCTTTGCGAAAGATGTCACAAAAAGGATTTGCGAAGAAATCAAGGATAGTGTGTTTGGATTGTTAGTGGATGAATCTAGGGACGTATCTTTAAAAGAACAAATATCATTAGTTTTGAGATATATCGATAAACTCGGGGTTGTTAAAGAAAGATTTATTGGAATTGCTCATGTGAAATATACATCTTCTTCTACTCTTAAGCAAGTCATTCTTTATTAGTAAATAATCAGCTGAGTATTTATCAAGTAAGTACTAAGTTTTATACTTTCTACAATTAAACTTTAATGTAAATTAATTATTTTTATATAACTGTTTATTTTTTAAACAGGGTAGGGGTAAAGGTTATGATAATACGGTTTTGGATATGCAAATTTAAGAATCAAGAAATCGATTTAATTAGGTATCAACCACATTGGTAGAAAATATGTTGGGTTTAAATTCTTTTAATGGATTTTCAAAGTTTGACATATCTAAGATAGTGACTTTTTTCTGAGATGTATCCGGTTGATTTTAATATGAATAAAAAAGGATGTATTTTGGGTGAGTTTAAGGTGTTTTATCATTCAGTATAAGAACAAGATAGATTTACAAACTTGAATGGAATGTGTCACATTGCTCGTCTAATGGTGGAAACCGAAAAAAATCTATCATTTTATTTGTTTTATTGGATAATAAAGCTAGCATTGATTTTACCAGTTGCAACCGTAATCGTTGAAAGATGTTTTTCTAAATTGAAGCTTATCAAGACGGATTTACGAGATCAAATGAGGGAGGAATATTTGAACAATGCTCTAGTATGCGCGGTTGAAAGGGAAACGTTTGACGAAATAACAAATGAGAATGTAATGCTTCGTTTTCAAGCTAACCGAAGATGAGAGTTTTGAGATCAATTAGGTATTTGTTTAACTTTCTTTATTATCATGTTTTTTGTCTTTTATTTGTATTAATGTATGGTAAAAAAAATTTGAATTACATTACCCCTGAAATAGTTTTCTAGATCCGCCACTACCAACTAACAGTAATAGCACATCACCGTCAGTGACCGCTAACACAAAAAAAGTCGTATTAAATAAAAGAAAAAAAAACCGAACAAAAAAGAGTCGTAAAAATGTTAGACCATGCAGGCGGATCGTACACCATATAAAACAATAAATAAGTCGATTTAAGACCAATGCATTGCAACGGGGACGCACGAGAAAAAAATAAGCGTAAAAATGTTGAACCATCAACGAACTTGATTGACCATCATTAATCATTTTTGATCATTAACGACCTTAATTCATCAGCATTGACCCTATCTAACCATAAATTATCATCAATAGCTCTAAATGAACACCAATGATAATTTGCGACCAATATAATTTTATTTTAAGTTTATTTTATTTTTATTTTTTGCGCCCATTTTATGACATATAATTTAACTTTAATTTTAAGTTTCTATTTTTTCATTTTTGCAATCAATTTGCAACCATAGATAGCCGATTGTAGAAATTACTACCGGTTTGATACAAATACTCTAATTTTATTTTAATTTTCTTGTTTCATTTATTTACGATTGTTTTACTACCATTGGACAGTTGCAAAAAATGACCACAGTTTGCGATTGTTCTCCAATTTTGTTTGGTCACTAATTGTGTGATCGTTTTGATTTCGATGTCGTAAATTTTGCGTTCAATTTTTTCGGATGCCTTAGTGGCAATTGCCTAGATTCCTAGCTGTCTCAACTCGCACTACTAGAAAACCAGACATTTGCCACCAAAAGACGGTCGCAAATCTACGACCTTTTGCGACCAAAACTCAAACAAGCGCAAAACGATCGTAAGATTTTTTACTGCAAAAAAACGTTAACTTCAATCGCAAAATAACCTTCTGTCACAAAACAGTTTAAAGAAGTGTTCAACAACAACTTCGGTTACATCCACTCGCCATAGGCTATTTGTGACCGCAATCACAGTCCAAATGCTCAGTTTTCTACTAGCATTAGGACGGTTACGTTAAAGGTTTCAAGTTACAAGTTCAGTTTCACTCGCTTACTTTTAGTCACGATGTTGTAGATAACTTGATTAAATACTACATGTGATTCATTTCCCATATTTCGTTTTCTAGAAAATGAGTCGTGTAAGAGGTGATTCTTTTGTTCATTCATTCGAACATATCAAAAATAAAGGAAAACCAGACACTAAAAAGAATTTTTTTAAAAAGAATTTTTGTTTGTGGAAAAAAAATACTTTTCCATTTGGCATCTTCAGTCTTTTTCTAAAGAAGAAATTTAGGGGTTACAAAATTAACATTTGAAATGATCGTCAATATGTTAGGGCCATCTCCATTCTCCCTTATTATCCAATGATCCAATCGAGCAATTTATTATTTATATTTTCGGGTCTTTGTTTTTTAATATATATTATCATCATGTCTCATGTATTTTGAATTTAGTCTAGCTTCTCACTGGTTTTCTTTAACAATATTAAACCAATTAAAAAATAGTTAGTATTAAATATATACAGTATGCTTTTTTCTAACTTTATAACTATAATCTATAGATTTGAGTAACATGATATATGTATGTATATCATTTACTAGGTTTAAAGCTCAAGTCTTCCACAAGTTTAATAAAAGAAATATCCAGTGGTTAGTAAGTAACAAAACAATATATAACATATTGGAAAAGCAAAAAAAAAAAAAAAATCATAAGGAGCTAAAATTGTGACACATTAAAGATATAGATTTATAGTTTCACTTTCATAAATCTATACTATATTAATAAGCATTTGGGAAGGATAAGAAGGTAATTTTACTTAAATTTTCAGAGTTTTAAGAGGTACAAACTATAAAGCATAGTGTATAATGCTTTAAAGCACACTACACTTTGAATGACTTTTTGGCGGTCAAAAGGGTTCCATTTCACATTTTAATTTTTGAATTCCATCCCCCTAAAAAGAGAGTAAATAGGAGAGAGGGAGCCAAAGCAATTAACAGAGAAGAGATGGAGACTTACGTGTGGAGACAAGAACAAGGAAGAAAGCATTTCATAAATCTTCAAATTGAAGAACAAAATCAGAGTTTTAGGAGGTTAGCAACATTCTTGAGGAATACAAGCAGCCCAGCATTCATCATTGACGTTTGGAAAGGATTCGAGAGCCCCAACGACTGCAACAAACGATTTCTGGGCTTAGATCTAAAGGTCTATGTCCTGTTCCGGGCAAATCATGACGGCTAAGGTAATCTTCTAAATACTAATTGTTGGGTCATTATAAGGCTGGTGCAACCAAAACCACTTTACATAGTCAATTTTAGTGTTACATTCAAAGGCTTCCGAAGCCAAGTATGAGAACTTTCAAAGTCTGAAGAGTTCTTCCGAAGACAAAGTCTGAAGACATCAGCTGAAGACATCAGCTGAAGACAAAGTCTGAAGACATCAGCTGAAGACAAAGTCTGAAGACATCAGCTGAAGACATCAGCTGAAGACATCAGCTGAAGACAAAGTCTGAAGACAACAGCTGAAGACAAGTTAAAGATCAACGTCTGAAGACAAACTCTACATCCGAAGACAAAAAAGAAGTCCCTAAGCCTTGGAAGAAGCAGTCTTCCGAAGTATAAGTGGCTTCGGAAGAAGTTATTCTTCCGAAGCAATTTAACCTTCAGAAGAAACTGCTATGACCAGTGGACATAAGTATGGTCTCTGCCATTCCGCTGCAGACTTCTGATACAGCATGGCTTCTTCCTAAAGAGCCATGTTGTTGACCATACTTTATTCCACTGTTCACCTTTTTATGATAGTACATGTTACCAACTTTAGTTGGTGACAAAAGGTAAGTCAGGGACATGTCCTGACTACCAAATCTCAGATAAAATGTCTGAGATACCTTAACCTATAGTCTTGTAGTATAGGCATTTGGTTAGAGGTTTCCAGCTGGTATCAAAGTATATCCGGCTGTAGGTAGTATTATATATGTATTCTCATTTTAACTTATTAGGGAGAGAGCTTGAGCTTGTAAGAGTCTTGTAATCCTTTGAGTTGAGAAGCAATATATAAAAGTACCTAGAAAATTTACTTCCTGTGTTTATTACTGCTTGTTACTTGTTATATTATGATCAACTCTTGCTAGACTCGTTCTAAGTGTTGTTCCAGGTGAGTTTGAGAGGAAAACCACTTGTTAAGTGACTAAAACCAATCCTACAATTGGTATCAAAGCTTCCAGGCTCTTGATTATGAGATCTTACCATCCAAATCAACTTGTTTTTCACTCCTCCCTACAACCCACTCACTCAAATGGCCGCTCTCACTAAAGCTGATATGGAAACTGGTACCATGACCAAGTCCCCACTGATCACCCCTAAAGACTTTGACACATGGTGCACAAGAATGGAAGGCTTTATCAAGTGTCAAGACTCAAGGATGTGGGACTCCGTTGTCAATGGTCCTTTCATACCAAGCACTACTTCTGCTACTGGTAATCGTATCATTCCAAAAGATGTGGACGATTACTCAGAAGAAGATAGGAAAAGAATAGAGCTTGATCAAAGGGCTATGACTTCTCTTCAAATTGCTCTTCCAAACTCCATCTATAGAGGCTTCAAGAAGTGCAAGACAACTAAAGATCTATGGGATGCACTGAAGCTCATGTATGAAGGATCCAAGGAAACTAAAGAGAACAAGAAATATCTCTTAAAGCAGCAGTTTGAAAACTTCACTTTCAAGGCTGGTGAGACCTTGACTCAACAATATTTCAGGTATGTTGAGATAGTGGATACTATGGACACACTATTGTGTTGTAATCAAGAGAACTTTGGACCTTAAGACTCTTTCTCTCACAGAGTTGTATGGTATCCTAAGTGCATTCCAGATAGAGATGAACACGCAAAACTCCTCTGGTAACTCCACTAACCAACTGAGTTCAGCCCTTCATGTGGTTGAAAGGAAAAGCATGGAACCACAACATCATTTGCTGTGCTACCCTGACAACTCACATAATGGACTCTACATTACTCTACCTGAGTCTCCAAGGTCTCAACAGGCTCAACACAACTCCTTTCAGGATAGTTATGCCTTTGTCTCTGGAAGTGGACACTCTGGTGATTTTCAATATTGCTTTGATGATCTTGAGTGCTTCAGTCCAGATAATGTAGAGTATGTGGACATTGTCCAACAGATGGCTCTCTTAACTTACAAAGCGAAGAAGTTCTTCAAGAGAACTGGAAGGCAATTCCCTCAAAACCCTGTAAACAGCAAGTTTGGGTTTGACAAGACCAAAGCGAAGTGTTACAACTGCAACCAACTGGGTCACTTTGCTAGGGAATGCAAGGCTCCCAAGAATAACCCAGGAACCCCACAGGCTTCCATACATCCCTCAACCTCAAAGACTGAAGAGAAGACAACTGAAACAGCTACAATAGCTCAAGAAGTTGACTGGAGCTTCATGGTACAGGATGTGACTCCCGCTCAAGCACTTATGGCCGGAACAGATGATGCTCAGGTATATGAACATCTTTGCACTCCAGCCTGAATTGCTAAGGTTAAACTTTATAAGGATTACAATATGGAAATCAGATCTGATGTTGAGTCTTTAAATATCTTAAAATCTGACTTTAAAAGAGCTGAATCTGACTATCAAAAGAAAATTGAGAAGTTAGAGAAAACTGTGTCTCTTTTAAAACATGAACAAACCAATTACAAGACTCAAATCAAAGATCTGATATCCAAGCTGTCTGAAGCACAAGCCTGGCTTGTCACTGCTGAGGCTCAGGCCAGGAAGCAAGCTATTGCTGAGCAAAACTTCCAAGCTATTCTTGCATCATCCTCTCATTCCAAAATGTTTTATCAAAACAAAAGAGGGTTGGGAACCAATGAAATAGCTCCATCACACTCTTATGAGTCTATTAGACTACCTAGATGTGGTACTGAGGAGCAAGAGGTTCCAACTGCTGACCCTTCTCCATTGGAATTAAAGGATGAGGCAAAAATAGTGGCCACCACAGGGGAGAAACAGGAAGATACACTTATCTCCATCTGTGAAGATCAAATCCTAACCACTAAGGCAAGAAGAAGCAGAGCTAAAGCTGCTAGAAAGACTGCCAAGAAGGTTGCTAAGTTCAAGCTGAAGATTGACCCAAAGCAAAAAGGTGTCTTTATCTCTGCTGGATTTCAAGTGGTAGGTACATCTGATTCAGGAAAGGAGTGTAGTACCAGCACTCCTGTCCTATCAAAGGATCAAAAGTTGAAAGGGAAAGTTGCGGATGAAGAAAAGAAGTCCAAGAAACAGCAATCTTCAAATTCCCAAAAGGCTAACATCGCATGCATAACGTGTGGTTTGCACAACCACATGGCTAAAGATTGTTACTACAATCCAGCAAGCACACATTATGCAAATAATGTTAGAAAAGAAGGAGTCAGGGAAGGTTTCACATTTGGACCATTTCAAACGGTCCAAGTGATGAAAAAGGGAAAGTTGGTCTCGGAAGCCAAGTTGCTTTCTGAAGAAAGTATTTCTTCTGAAGGGAAAATGGCTTCGGAAGCCAAAGCTTCTAAGGTTCGGAAGAACAAGAGAGCTCCCTTGAAACCATCCCAGAAGAAGATTGCTTCGGAAGAAAAGGTGGTGAAGGCTTCTTCCGAAAAGAAAGAAGCTTCGGAAGAAGACCATGCTGCAAAAGCTTCAACAAGCTCATCCTCCAAGATCAACCAAAGGATGGACTGGAAGATCAAGGAAGATGCTGCAGCCCAAACCTCTTCTTCAATGACCTCTATTGAACCCCAATGCATATCTTTTGGTTCAATTATGTCATTATCTTTGGAAGAGCCCAAGACCAGCAAGGCTTGGGCTTCCAAACAAAACTAACCATCTCATCTTATGTGCAGAGACATCCATTTGACAAGAACAACAATGTCTGGATTGTAGATAGTGGATGCTCCAGGCACATGACAGGGAACAGATCTCTCCTTCAACAATTACAGAACTATGATGGAGGGCCTGTCCAATTTGGAGGTGAGGCCGGAGGATATATTTCCTGCAGAGGAAGTATATCCAATGGTAGAATAAACATTGACAAAATTTACTTTGTCAAACAGCTTGAACACAATCTGTTAAGTGTTTCTCAGTTCTGTGATCAAAAGCATCAAATGCTTTTCACAGAACATGAGTGCATTATCCTCAAACTAGGGATGACAATTCCTCCGAAATTGGTGCTTCTTAGATCTCCCAGGAAAGGGGATATGTACAAGCTGGATATGAACAATGCTTCTCCTATGGGTGAAGTCATGCTTTCTTTCCAAAGCTGATAGTGATGAGTCAACGCTATGGCATAGACGTATGTGTCATGTAAATTTTAAGACAATGAATAAATTGGCTAAAAATAACTTGGTACATGGTTTGCCTAAAAAGGAATTTTTATACAAAGATAACTGTGTTGTATGCCTGAAAGGGAAACAACACAGGTCATCTCATAAATCCAAATGTGTCAACTCCATCACTACTCCATTACACTTATTGCACATGGATCTCTTTGGTCCCACAAGTATAATGAGCAATGGAAGGAAATCATACTGCCTTGTGATTGTTGATGATTTTACAAGTTTTACATGGGTATTCTTTTTAAGAACTAAAGATGAAACTGCTGAAACATTAAAATCTTTTATTCTTAAAATAGAAAATCAAATTGATCATAAGGTTAAGATCATTAGAAGTGATCAAGGGACTGAGTTTAAGAACTTTGTTCTTGACTCATTCTGTGACTCAAAAGGGATTGCCAGACAGTATAGTGCTCCCAGAACTCCTCAACAAAACGGTGTTGCTGAGAGGATGAACAGGACACTTATTGAGGCTGCTCGAACCATGTTAGCTGATTCAAAACTACCTCTAACATTCTGGGCAGAGGCAGTTAGCATTGCATGCTATGTGCAGACCAGGGTTCTTGTAGTTAAGCCCCATGAAAAAACCCCTTATGAGTTATGGAACAAGAGGCCACCGTTCATTGGCTTTCTAAGGTCCTTTGGCTGTAGGTGTACCATACTTAACACAAAAGATAACTTAGTAAAGTTTGCTGAGAAGTCAGATGATGCTATCTTTGTTGGATACTCTTCTAGCTTTAAAGCTTATAGAGTATACAACATTAAGAATCAAAAATTTGAGGAGTCATCCAATATAGTTGTAAATGAGCACACTCCTTATGTTAGGGGGAATGGACCTGATTATATCTTTGACTTAGAATTGTTTTCAAACTATTCTAAACCATCTTGTGAGAATGTTTTAGATGGAACATGTGCTTAAGGTGATGCTGATGCTGATGCTAATCAACTATTTGAGCTACCCAGACCTCTTCCAAATTCTCCAAGAGCTAAAAAGACAACAAGCTTTAACCATTCACAGATCTGATAGTGTAACTATTTCAAGGAATAGTGAAGCTTCAATAAGTGAATCACTTGATGAACCTCAAAGCTCTTCAGGTGATCCATTACAACACCAGGTTGAAAGAAGTAGTATTCTGAAGGAACAGGCAACTGTTAATACTACTTCACGACCAATCATTGATGATGTTTCTCAGTCACTCAATCATTCCTCATTAAATGACTTTGAAACAGTAGCTGGACAGAGTGATCCAGTTCCTGATCAGAATATGTCCAACCTTGACCTATCTCTGCAACTGGAAGTGATTCCTCGTCTTAGGATTCACAACACTCATCCAACTGAAAACATCATAGGGAATGTCTCTGAAGGTGTGAGAACAAGAGGGCAAACTCATCATGGGAATGTCTGCTTGTACTCATGCTTCTTATCTCAGATGGAACCCAAGAAGGTGGAAGATGCCTTGAAAGATAGTAGATGGGTTGAATCGATGCAGGAGGAGCTGCTTCAATTCAGAAGACAAAAGGTCTGGAATCTATGCCCACTACCTTCTGGTCAAGTACCCATAGGCACTAAATGGGTTTTCAGAAACGAGAAAGATGATAGAGGCTTGATTATCAAGAACAAGGCAAGATTAGTAGTTCAAGGATACACCTAAGAGGAAGGAATCGATTATACTGATGTCTTTGCATCAGTTACAAGACTTGAGGCAGTTAGGATCTTACTTGCTTATGCTGCATCCAAGAACTTCACTGTCTACCAACTTGATATCAAGTGTGCTTTTCTATATGGGGATATAGATAGGGAAATCTATGTATGTCAACCTCCAGGATTTGAAGACCCACAACACCCCAACTATGTGTGCAAGTTAGACAAAGCTCTATATGGGCTACACCAAGAACCTAGGTTGTGGTATGAGACTTTGTCTCAATTTCTCCTGAAGAATGACTACACCAGAGGTACCATTGATAAGACTCTCTTCATCAAGAAGATTGGAGAAGACATTTTGCTCGTTCAAGTCTATGTTGATGACATCATATTTGTGTAACATCGCATATTTCGGTGAAAAAAAAAATAATAATAATAAAAATGATAATAAAATAATAACAATAATAATTTAATTTATAAGTCCAGGGGGTGTTGTGTAATTTATGGAACTTAAAAAAACTAAGTTTCAAACCAAAACCATTAAAACTAAAACTACAGGGACCATTTTGTAATTACTGGAAACAACCCAACCCCACCCCCTGATTCCCGTTCGATCCCCATCCCCTTTTTCTTTTTTTTTCGCGGCCGACCACCCACCAAATCCGCCACTAAACTCGTTAAATAATCAAATTAAACGCACATAAACACTCATATAAACCCACCTAATCGATTAGCACAATCAATTTCATTCAAAACGAACCAAAAACACCACCATTCGAGTACACCCGATCGTCGAACCTGCAACCTCTTTGAAATCCCATCTCCGACCAATTTCAATCGAAATTACCATAGGGCTTTTCATCAATACCATCATTCGAAGCTTACCTGAAGTTTAATTCGATTATAATCGTTGTTTGAGCATCCATCGATCATCACCTTCGTCGCGGCACACACCACACCCGAACACCTATCTCTGGGTTTCAATCGTCAAAATTAACAAAGGGCTTTTAGTCTATATGATCATCCAAAGCTTCGTATCAATTTAATTTGATTATCATCATCTCTTGCACATCAAACGGATTCGACATAAACCGCGGGTTGTTCTTCGAAGAGGGTATGTTCAATCCATCATCATATGAGTAGTTAAATGTATCTATACACTCGTTTTTACATGGGGAATGAAAGCCCCATGATTGCAGATGCAATTGATATCGAATTGAGTTTCAATTTGGTGAGGATCGATCTAGGGTTCATCGCGGTTTGGGGGAAACGGGTTAAACATACTTATAATCATTTGGAACTGGTAACTACCGCGGCCAAGGCCTTTAGATCACCGGTTCCTGCGTTCCATGTATTCCAAGAGGTCCCGGGTTCGACCCCGGGCACCTACACATTTTTTTAAACTTTTTTTTAGCCTCTAAAAATTCCGGAAAAATTTGTAAAAATTATAAAAATGTTTTTACAAACATTAAAATTTTTAAACAACTAAAATTATTTTTCTGAAATTTATTTTAACACTTTATCTATTTTTATTAAAGGTTTTAAATAAATAAAACTACAAATAATACAAAATTATTTAAACAAAAGTAAACTTTTAATAATAATTTAATTTATTAAATTATTATTCGACATGGTACTACTTTTAATTTATTCAAATAATATTTATTAGTATTTAAATCACGATTAAATATAAATGTTTTATATTTAAATCATTCCAAAAATATTTTTCATTTCTTTTAGCCATTTAAATAATTAAATACTTTAATTAATTGACATAATTAATTAATAAAATTAATTATTAGTTTATTTTTCCACACGTTAACAATAAATCAAACAGATACGTAAACTGTTACGTTTATTTTAAATTTTAAACATAATCATTTTCAATAAATTCATTTTATTTATTTCAAAACATTTTTAACTAAATAAATTATTTAATTTAAACTATCATTCAAAACCAAATGGAAATCCTAATACATCCCAAATTCCCAAATCATTATTATTCTAATTCGAGACACCGTTCCTTAGGTTAATCGTAAGGAAATCGTTGGTGTTTAATCTGTCACTTCCAGGTTCTAATATCATCAATCAAGTGAGTATTCATATCCCCTTTTTATATCATTTCCTATTTGGGGAAAATCATGTGATACAATATATTCAATCATGATATTCTATTGTTATTTCATTCTAAATTCAATTCAAGACAGGTTATGTTATTACTTGCAATTATGTGAACATACTATGGTAAACTGGACGACAGTAAAACCCTAATTCAATCAATCAATCCTGGTATCAATGGTAGATCTACTGGTTTGGATAACCCACCCCATATGGCTTACGAGTGGTGATTGTGCCAGAGGCAATTAGTCAATCTATGGTGTTTGTGTGCAAGTCTATTATATGCAAGTGTCAAGTCAAGGGGTTGTTATTGTGTCGGTTTATCTATATGCTTTACTATTGCAATATAAGTCTTAACGTTACCTTGTGAATTGGATTATTCTCAATCAATCAATCAATCTATATGTATACTCAAAACTATGATTACTCACCAGCTAATTCGTTAGCTGACTTTATTTTCTCACATGATTTCAGGTTAAGCAAGTTAGTGGACTTCTACATGCTCATATAAGACCCAGACTTAGTCAAAACAAAAGACAATTACTATTTGTGACTTTAACTGTTGTATTTGTATCTGTTATATTCATGTTATCCTGTAATCTGATTTTAATGTTATTTCCACTATTAGACAATCATGTGTTATGAACAATCAATCATTCCCTCGTCCGCTCCGATGATTCCGCCGTCGGTCGGGGTGTGACAGATTGGTATCAGAGCCATGGTTATAGGGAATTAGGTTATTAGAAATGGAATGACCTAGACTATAACTAAGTACCTTTACACATGAGTCCTCTCATGTATTTTATATGCATAGATAGGATTATATGTGCTTTACATGTTTATACTTGATTATGTGATTATCTGCCTTATGTGATTCTCCTTACACTTTGAATCTATCAATATACACACGAATCTTAACTCATATTCTAAGGCATTGTGTGCCTAATTCAAGTGATTTCAAACTCCAAAACTCGATTGTTATTCATGGTTTTCAAATCTCGTCAAAGTCCGTGTCACACGACCGAGAACATACAATGCTGGAAGAGTGGGATACCTGTATCTTAAGGTGTTCTGTCTAGGCAAGGTATTCATACAACTTGATTACCTTACCTGGGAACCCTCGAGATGAGTATTCGCTTATAGGTACGCATGTCCTCGATAAGGTTGTGGTGGACACAAATACTTTGATAAGTCAACGTATTCGCTTTGGTTTGCGAACCGAACGTTTACACTCCTAACCTCTCATTGTTATTTTAAACAATCTCATTAACAATTTTATTATTTTGAAAAGTTTTAAAAACCAATTACCCGTTTCTCATAGAGGTTTCTCCTTTCCATATTATACAGCATGTCTTCTCGTCAAAACTGCTCCCGATCTAGAAGCTCTGGCCGCAAGATTTCTGCTATAGTAGCACGTGAAGTTGCTGCGGTCATTCCAACTCTACTTAACCATTTGAACCAAGGCAACAATACTGTCCAAAACCCAACTGCACCAAACACTGTCCAAAACCCAATTGCACCAAACCATCCCCGAACTTGTACTTACAAACATTTCAGTTCTTGCAACCCCACTAAGTTCAGTGGAACTGAAGGTGCTACCGGATTACTACAGTGGTTCGAAAGCATCGTGAACACTTTCCTAAACAGCAAATGCCCTGAAAATCTGAAAGTCCGGTATGCCACAAGTGTTCTTCAGAAACGTGCACTTACTTGGTGGAACGGAGAAAAACGAACCCGTGGAACTGAAACTGCTCTAGCCTTAACATGGACTGAAGTTAAGGAGCTCATGACTAAAGAGTTCTGCCCAAGAAATGAAGTTCGAAAACTGGAAGCTGAGTTCTGGGAGTTAACCCAAGACAGTGGCGAGAACCTCGCATACACTAACCGATTCCACGAACTGAGTCTTTTGGTACCGCACCTTACTACCCCTACCTCCCGAGCCATCGAGAAATACATAGGTGGACTACCCATGCAGATTCAGGATACGGTGCTAGGAAGGAATCCTTCGACACTAGAAGATGCTATTAGACTGGCTGCACAGTTAACCGATAATCATGTGAAAGCTGGTTCCTTAACCAGGAAAGGATCGAAGAAGAATGCCGATAAACTTCGTAACGAAACCGTCAAAACCAATCAACCCGAGCTTTCCAAGAACAAGAAGAGGAAGGCTCAATCTCAAAACTTTGCGGTAATTACCCCTGCTGTGCCAATTAATCAAGTCCCTCCAACTCGTCAACCAGCAGTAAACAACCAATCACTAATGAAAAAGTCATACGCTGGACCCTATCCGCAGTGTAACAACTGCAGTTATCACCATCCCGCTAACATTCAGTGTCGTCAATGCACAAACTGTGGCCGTTTGGGTCATACATTCAACGTGTGCAGGAGTGCTGCTAAAGCTCCGACCAATGCACCAGTTCACCAACATCCTCCTGCAATTAACCAGGGACGTGCATGCTATCAATGTGGTGATCCGAACCATTTTTGCAATCGATGCCCTCAACTTGTCATCCCGTTTCCTACGGCTCAAGGACGTGCTTTCAACATTAATGCTCAACAAGTTCAAGCCACCAATGATGTGGTGTTGAATAATTCTTGCCCTTGATTTCGTCTTCATGATGTAATTCAAGATTTGTAATCGTGATTTCCTTTTGTTACATTGATGTAATCTGAAAATTTCTAAATTTCTAATTGAGATACTTTTCCTTTCATTGTTAAGTCGAATTTTGAACCGTTTGCACCGTGGGAGATGCAAGAGTTTGCAAGTCAACCTATGACTAAGGACACTCGAATCTCCTAAATGATATTAACTCATCAAAACAGGGGTGATTCCCTTACTTTGGTGATGATTCTTTATTCGTTTCAATAAATGGTTTCCAATTGTATGTTTTATGAATTTCATCCTCTGGATTAGGGTGATTTCCTTACCTCGAGGACTGACTTCAATTATTCACTTTGGAATTTGCATTTCACAAATGACATGATCTCACCAAAATAGGATTGAAACCCGTACTTTGGTGACAAATGTCAATCTTCGATTGTTTTCTTAAAGCTCAATCATCAAGATACGCGTGAAATTCATACCTTGATGATAATATCATTTTATGAATTGTATTTCTCAAATGAAACGACCTCATCAAAGTAGGAGTGAATTCTGGATTTTGATGAAGAAGTTCATCTTGTTGTATTTTGTTTTTTTAAAACTTCATCGTTAAGATAGGAGTGATTTCCCTTACCTTAATGGTGAGTTATCTCGTCTTATTTTCTGTAGATCCTCAGATCAAACTTTTTGGAATGGTAAGCTAGTGGTCATACTTTGAGAGTACACCATCAAGTTAGGGGTGAAAACCATACCTTGATGACTATCCTCATTTCTTGATCATCAACTTACCAGGGTTGTAATCAAGTGACGAGAGGCATGTAGTAACTTGAAGGGTGAAATAATATAGTGTTTCGACCTATCAAGCCAAAGCATGATCTCTGAACTTGAACAGAGACCTGATCGTTTTAGGTTGATTTTGATTCCCAACTTGGAACATTTAAATTCTTAAATCAAGTTCTTTCCTTTATTCTCATGTTTTGTTTTGATCTAGCTACATCGGACCATTTATTCCTTATTTATCGACTTTCATTGTGAGTTATCATCAAAACCTGATTACATGATGGTAGTCTTCCTAAACATCTTTTGTCAAGTAAAGATATTATCTCTGATCGCGATGGTCGCTTCATCTCTCGTTTATGGAAAAGTCTTCAATCAGCTCTCGAAACTCAACTGAATCTTAGCACGGCCTATCACCCGTAAACCGACGGTCAGATTGAAAGAACGATACAAACCCTCGAGAATATGCTCCGGGCTTGTGTCATTGATTTCAGTGGATCGTGGGATTCTCATTTTCCGTTGATTGAATTCTATTATAATAACAGTTACCAGACCAACAGATGGCACCATTTGAGGCCTTGTATGGTCTGAAGTTGGTAAATCAGAAATTACTGATCCGGAATTAATACAAGAAACAACCGATAAAATTCATAAGATCCGTGATAACTTGGTTACTGCTAGAAATCGTCAAAAGCATTATGCTGACAAAAGACGTAAGCCCTTGGAATACAATGTCGGTGATCTCGTACTTCTTAAGGTATCACCTTGGAAGGGAGTGATTCGCTTTGGGAAAGAAAGGGAAGCTAGCACCTCGTTACGTGGGTTCATTCAAAGTGCTCGAGCGAATTGGGAAAGTAGCCTACAAGCTTGAACTAACCCAAGAACTTAGCAATATACATCCGACGTTTCATGTCTCAAATCTCAAGAAATGTCTTGCCGACGAAAATCTCCACATTCCACTCGACGAAGTACAGATTGATGAATCTATGCACTTTATTGAGAAACCTGTAGAAATTATGGATCGGGAAGTCAAACAACTTAAACGTAGCCGGATACCTATTGTCAAAGTCCGCTGGGAATCTAAACGTGGCCCAGAATTCACCTGGGAACGTGAGGACCAAATGAAATCCCAGTATCCTCATCTTTTCGTTTCAGCCTCCTCGTGAACAAATTTCAGGACGAAATTTCCTAAAGTAGGGGAGACTGTAACATCGCATATTTCGGTGAAAAAAAATAATAATAATAATAATAATAAAAATGATAATAAAAATAATAACAATAATAATTTAATTTATAAGTCCAGGGGGTGTTGTGTAATTTATGGAACTTAAAAAAAAACTAAGTTTCAAACCAAAACCATTAAAACTAAAACTACAGGGACCATTTTGTAATTACTGGAAACAACCCAACCCCACCCCCCTGATTCCCGTTCGATCCCCATCCCCTTTTTCTTTTTTTTTCGCGGCCGACCACCCACCAAATCCGCCACTAAACTCGTTAAATAATCAAATTAAACGCACATAAACACTCATATAAACCCACCTAATCGATTAGCACAATCAATTTCATTCAAAACGAACCAAAAACACCACCATTCGAGTACACCCGATCGTCGAACCTGCAACCTCTTTGAAATCCCATCTCCGACCAATTTCAATCGAAATTACCATAGGGCTTTTCATCAATACCATCATTCGAAGCTTACCTGAAGTTTAATTCGATTATAATCGTTGTTTGAGCATCCATCGATCATCACCTTCGTCGCGGCACACACCACACCCGAACACCTATCTCTGGGTTTCAATCGTCAAAATTAACAAAGGGCTTTTAGTCTATATGATCATCCAAAGCTTCGTATCAATTTAATTTGATTATCATCATCTCTTGCACATCAAATAGATTCGACATCAACCGCGGGTTGTTCTTCGAAGAGGGTATGTTCAATCCATCATCATATGAGTAGTTAAATGTATCTCTACACTCGTTTTTACATGGGGAATGAAAGCCCCATGATTGCAGATGCAATTGATATCGAATTGAGTTTCAATTTGGTGAGGATCGATCTAGGGTTCATCGCGGTTTGGGGGAAACGGGTTAGACATACTTATAATCATTTGGAACTGGTAACTACCGCGGCCAAGGCCTTTAGATCACCGGTTCCTGCGTTCCATGTATTCCAAGAGGTCCCGGGTTCGACCCCGGGCACCTACACATTTTTTTAAACTTTTTTTAAGCCTCTAAAAATTCCGGAAAAATTTGTAAAAATTATAAAAATGTTTTTACAAACATTAAAATTTTTAAACAACTAAAATTATTTTTCTGAAATTTATTTTAACACTTTATCTATTTTATTAAAGGTTTTAAATAAATAAAACTACAAATAATACAAAATTATTTAAACAAAAGTAAACTTTTAATAATAATTTAATTTATTAAATTATTATTCGACACGGTACTACTTTTAATTTATTCAAATAATATTTATTAGTATTTAAATCACGATTAAATATAAATGTTTTATATTTAAATCATTCCAAAAACATTTTTCATTTCTTTTAGCCATTTAAATAATTAAATACTTTAATTAATTGACATAATTAATTAATAAAATTAATTATTAGTTTATTTTTCCACACGTTAACAATAAATCAAACAGATACGTAAACTGTTACGTTTATTTTAAATTTTAAACATAATCATTTTCAATAAATTCATTTTATTTATTTCAAAACATTTTTAACTAAATAAATTATTTAATTTAAACTATCATTCAAAACCAAATGGAAATCCTAATACATCCCAAATTCCCAAATCATTATTATTCTAATTCGAGACACCGTTCCTTAGGTTAATCGTAAGGAAATCGTTGGTGTTTAATCTGTCACTTCCAGGTTCTAATATCATCAATCAAGTGAGTATTCATATCCCTTTTTATATCATTTCCTATTTGGGGGAAATCATGTGATACAATATATTCAATTATGATATTCTATTGTTATTTCATTCTAAATTCAATTCAAGACAGGTTATGTTATTACTTGCAATTATGTGAACATACTATGGTAAACTGGACGACAGTAAAACCCTAATTCAATCAATCAATCCTGGTATCAATGGTAGATCTACTGGTTTGGATAACCCACCCCATATGGCTTACGAGTGGTGATTGTGCCAGAGGCAATTAGTCAATCTATGGTGTTTGTGTGCAAGTCTATTATATGCAAGTGTCAAGTCAAGGGGTTGTTATTGTGTCGGTTTATCTATATGCTTTACTATTGCAATATAAGTCTTAACGTTACCTTGTGAATTGGATTATTCTCAATCAATCAATCAATCTATATGTATACTCAAAACTATGATTACTCACCAGCTAATTCGTTAGCTGACTTTATTTTCTCACATGATTTCAGGTTAAGCAAGTTAGTGGACTTCTACATGCTCATATAAGACCCAGACTTAGTCAAAACAAAAGACAATTACTATTTGTGACTTTAACTGTTGTATTTGTATCTGTTATATTCATGTTATCCTGTAATCTGATTTTAATGTTATTTCCACTATTAGACAATCATGTGTTATGAACAATCAATCATTCCCTCGTCCGCTCCGATGATTCCGCCGTCGGTCGGGGTGTGACAATTTGGTTCTTCAAATGACCAAATGTGTAAGGACTTTGAGAGCATTATGAAGCAGAAATTTGAGATGAGTTCCATGGGAAAAATGGACTTTTTCCTAGGAATTCAGGTGAAGCAATGGAAGGAAGGATTCTTCATCAATCAATCCAAGTATGTCAATGACATCTTAGAGAGATTTGAGATGAAGGACTGTAAGCCAGTCAAGACACCCATACTCAAAATCCATAATCTTTGCCCTGACCTTGAGGGGGAGGATACTGATCAACATCAGTATAGAGCAATTATTGGTTCTCTGATGTATCTCACTACTAGTAGACCTGATATCATGTTTGCTACTTGCATTTGTACAAGATATCAGGCTGCTCCAAAGGTGTCTCACCTAGCTGCTGCAAAGAGAATACTTAGATACCTCAAAGGAGCACCTAAACTAGGTCTCTGGTATCCAAGAAATAGTGATTTCAATCTCTATGGATACTCTGACAGTGACTATGGTGGCTGTAACATTGACAAGAAATCAACATCAGGAGGATGTCAATTTCTTGGTGGAAGGATCATTTCATGGCAATACAAGAAACAATCCTGTGTATCTACATCAACTGCTGAAGCTAAATACATTGCTGCTGCTAGCTGCTGTGCTCAGCTGCTGTGGATTCAGAACCAGATGTTAGACTATGGATTCAACTTCATGAGTACTCTTATCCATATTGACAACAACAGTGCTATCTCCATCACAGAAAATCTAGTGAAGCACTCCAAGACAAAGCACATTGATATCAGGTATCATTTCATTAGAGATATTCATGAGAAAAATCTGATAAAGTTAATCAAAGTTGACTCAAATGAACAATATGCTGATTTGTTCACAAAAGCTTTGATGAACAAAGGTTTAAATATCTCATATCAGCTATTGGGATGATAAACATTGATTAAACTACCTCTTTTGAAAACTTTTTAATGTGTTAAGTCTTGTGTCAATACAATTTAAGCCCTGTTACAAAAGAGTTCCTTGAAATATTCCCAGTGTAAATTTCTTCCGAAGAGGAATCAACTCTCGGAAGATATTCCTAAATATCTTCCAAAGTCAAATTCCTCCATGGAAATTTTCTTCTCGGAAGAGTTTTTAGTATCGGAAGAAGCGATTGATTTCATATCAGATCTACTTCCGAAGCTTATAAAACTCTTCATTCGGAAAGCAGTTCTTACCTTAGGAAGCAATGCTTTGCTTCGGAAGAAAGGATTGCCTTCAGAAGATAAGTTACCTTCGGAAATGTTTTACACTTGGAAGGAGAAATTTTACTATGTAACGGAAATCTTTTGAGCCCCACTCTATAAAAGATAAAGATTTTGTTGATGATGACTGATTATTTAAATTTATCCCTTACCGCCATTGCCATTTCATAACCGCAAACCGCCGCTCTACCACCATTACCGCAATTCTTCCTATTTAAATGATCCAGACTGTTCAATTTCATCTTCTTTTACCAATTTACTGCCCTAAACATTTCCTTCACTTCCAATCCTGCAATTCACCCAAGCTCAAATTTACCCTCTCTTACAATGGTGCTAAACCCTCAGCACAACCAGGTCGCATTACTTGATTCGTCAAGAGATGCTGACTTCACTGAAATCATCACCTTTCTTTCTGAATCAACCTACTTCACGGCGCTTACTGTTAACCCCACCGTTTACTCCAACCACATGACCAAATTTTGGAGAAACCGTCAAGCCGAAATCCTAAATGGGGTTCGCGTCCTAAGGACCCGCATTTGTGGACAGGAGTTGATCATAAGTGAACAACTCATCAGGGAGCATCTAGAGCTTCATGATGATGGAGCTCCTACTGAGTTTCCCAAAGAAGACTTGGATGGCACATACATCCTCATGGGATATGGTGGAGATGTGAGCAGGTCAACCGTATACAAATTCAACTTCTCACATCATTGGAAGTTTCTCCTGCACATCGTTCTTCACTGCCTATCCAACAAGTCTGGGGGATGGGATCAAATCCCATACGAACTAGGATGCCTAGTTCACGGGTTGGTGAGAGGCCTGCGCTTCAATTACTCAAGGTTTGTGTTGACCAATTTAATTGGAAATCTTAGAAGGGAGACATTCTTCATGTATCCTCGATACATTCAACACTTCATAAACTGCGAGTTGGAACAGAGCAAGCTTGTCTGCGTAGCTGCTCTAACTGTTCCTCAAGTGCGGCCTGCCATCTTCAAAACTTTGAAGAAGGTGTCCATCAACTTTACTGGCAGGTATACTACTTTACCTCCAGACATGATTGAGCGCATAGCTCCTGGTGGCATCCCTGTTAACCCCACAGGTGATGAACTCACACCAGCAACCACCCCAAACGAACCCTTGTTCAATCTGCTCTGATTGAACAAGCTCCTCCAGTTCAACCCAAAAGGACTAGAGTGGAAACATGGGCTCCCACTCAGTCCGAGGTCCCACCATCCTTCACCATTGACCTCAATATGGGCTTTGAGTCTCCTCAGTCTCAAACCCAAGAGCCCGACACCCAAACTTTTAGCCCAGAGGGTGAGTATTTACACTCCCCTGTGCAACCAATAGTTCCCAAATCAGTAGGCCTAACCTCCCTATCTTTTACTGATCTGCTCCTTAAAATGATGAAGAGATAACATCTCTCCATGGCCATGAAGTTGATCTACAACACCCTCTCCAAGATCAACAGAGCCTGGAGACATCCCTTATCTTCAGCCCCCATCAACAAGTCTTAACTAAGGTGAGTCCCACTGATGTGGAGGGGACTCATGTAGGCTCAGCTGCCACTACTCAGAGTCTCTCATTGAGCTCTCAGGACAGTGGTAACATCAATCAGACTGAGTCTACGGCAACTTTGCCCATTGATGTCTCTGAAAGAGATAACTTTGAGCAAAGGTATCCAGGGTGCCAAGAAGCCACATCTGGTGGTGAGACTGAACATACTAGGTATGTTATCTCATCTCCCCGTGATTCTTCACTTGAAGATAAGGGAAGTATGCAACTCACTCTTCAGTACTTGATCTCTAAGGTCTCAAACCTTGAATCTCAGGTTAGGATCTTAGAGAACAGGTCAGCCACTCAGCAACTTGAGATTGACAATCTCAAGGCTAAACTAGCTGAGAAACAGACTCAGCAACTTGAGATTGACAATCTCAAGGCTAAACTAGCTGAGAAACAGACGGAGAGGTCTGTTAGGCATGTACCTATCCAAGTCTCATTGACTTCTTCCTCTAGCTCATCTAGCTCTCAAGATGATGCTACCAAAAAGGGGGAGAATGTTCAGAGACAAACACCTGAGGAACCACCGATCCAGTCCTCAACTTCCCAAATCATCACCATGCCTGAGTCATCTCAATCTACTCTTAAGATTGACTCACACATGCTTCATGATCTCTACAGACTTTTCATAAAGTATGTATTGAGATCCTCTTTCGATCAGCCTAGCCCTGACACCACACTGATCTACTTTGGAGCTGAAGAGCTTCAAAGGCTGACTACACCTTCAACCACCGTGGAAGAAGTTGGTCAACCTAAGGTCCATATGGAACCTGAGATTAACTTTGAAGGGGAAATGGGGACTGATGGCCCAACAACTGAAACAGTTGGGACAAAACTTGCATTTACCTCCTCTTCCGAAGCTGAAGTAAAGCTTCGGAAGAACAGACTGAAACTTCCGAAGATGAAGTTGAAGCCTCGGAAGAACAAGATAAGTCTTCCGAAGCTGAGATGAAAGCTACGGAAGGACTATTCAAAATGTCCGAGGACCTGATCATCACAGATGTCATTACTGAAATAGCATCTGAGTTGAGCAGTGAGGACATTTCTGATCTACCTCCATCCCAAACACCATCTCCGCCTCCTCTCAATCTGAACCCTATATCCAAGAACCACCGCAGTCAAAAGACAAAGGAAAAGGAAAATGACTACGGAAGAGATTCAGGAAGAGGAGAAGATTGCAAAGCTGAAAAGGAAAGGTAGATTCCCAGCTGAGAAGCTGTTAGCTACTAGTTCAAAGGCAGCTGCAGCCAATCAGGAGGCTATCAATAATAAGA
The DNA here is from genome assembly GCA_024085815.1 of Flaveria linearis. NCBI lineage: Eukaryota > Viridiplantae > Streptophyta > Magnoliopsida > Asterales > Asteraceae > Flaveria > Flaveria linearis. Next base: position 43,616,666 of record CM044017.1, on the reverse strand, counting down.
AGAGAGATGAACTCATTGATCAGCTCATCAACCTAGGAGCTGCAAATGAGGAGACACTCCTGCTACCACTAGAGGAGTTGGTGACTTTGGAGAGGTCAACCAGGCTAAGACAAGAAAAAGAAGCCTGGTTGGCCTTAGAGAGGGAAGAAGAAGAGCAGAGGAAAGTAGCCTTACAGCTGAGAGAAGCTAGGATAAAATTCCTATTCTCCAGAGGATTCAACCTTCAAGACCTTTCTCCCATAATAATGATACGATCCTCTGGCTCCACTCTCTGGAAGCTTAGGCAGGTGGGTCCTATGTCCTGAAAAGACACTCTAACAGATTGTCAGTGAAATTAAAGCTGACATCCGTAGGGGAGAGAGGAGGGAGATGTATAGAAGAGGACAGGGAATGATCTTCACCCCAACCACTCAACCACAACCAACCACTCAACCACAACCAACACCAGAAGAACCAATCCCATTCTCCTTTCCCATCAAAACGAGCCCTTAAATGAAACCTTCACCCCTGAACCTACAACTCTACCCATATCCACTTCATCACCATAACCACCTAAACTTCCCATCCTTAAACCCAAAATACAACCCAGAACCACTGAACCCAAACCTACCCAACAGAAACCCAGATCATCCCCTCAGCCTTCTTAACATCTCTCTCTTGAAGAGATTAAGGAGATCAAGACAAAGCTCAACAACTGCACAACTGTGAGAAGCATCTCCTGTGAGGGAGATCTCATCAACATCACCTATGTTGATGACTCTTCAAGCTCCCTCACACTAGGTCAATTTCTTAAGTTGCCTAGAGGAACTTTAGGCCAGGCTGCAAGACTTCTGAGTCTCAACTCTAATTCTTTAATGTTGAAGAGAAGAGACTTAGAAGAAAACTGGCGACTCTACTGGATACAAGGAAGGAGGACATGATTCCTAGTCAGTCTCTTGTGCCTAGGAAAAGTATAATCCAGTGGAGGTTCGATGAAACTTCTCACAACTTTGTTGTGGAAAGGGAGAATAGTAAAATCAACCAACTCAATGCCACTTCTCTATTGCATCTCAGCTGATTTGACATTGCTAAGCTTGAAGAGAAGCCATTCTCCAACCCCTCCAACTCTGAGACTGCTGCTCTTATCAGGAATCATATCAGCAGTCTTCACTTGGCTGAGCTAACTGCAAAAGCCAAGATCCAAGAAGAGTTGAAGATGAGAAGACAGGAAGAAGAGGAAAGACCTACCACCAAGGGTACAACCTTTCTACAGATGGTGGAGGGTCCCGACTTGGAACCTATAGTTGGATGGGAATATGACTATAATTCCTATCGATTAACTCTTCTCAGAGGGCCACAACAAAGGGTACATATAATCCAAGGTAACAGACTGGATGTTCTGTCTACCAAGGATTTGTACAAACTTCTCAGCATCACAGGGAAAGACAAGCAAACAGATAGTTATCTATTTCCCTGGTGCTGAAAGTTTTGAGAAGTAGAGGGAAGTGATGTTTTGGTAGCATCAGCCTAGGGGGAGTTTGTTGGGTCATTATAAGGCTGGTGCAACCAAAACCACTTCACATAGTCAATTTTGGTGCTACATTCAAAGGCTTCCGAAGCCAAGTATGAGAACTTCCGAAGTCTGAAGAGTTCTTCCGAAGACAAAGTCTGAAGACATCAGCTGAAGACATCAGCTGAAGATAAAGTCTGAAGACATCAGCTGAAGACATCAGCTGAAAACATCAGCTGAAGACATCAGCTGAAGATATCAGCTGAAGACATCAGCTGAAGACATCAGCCGAAGACAAAGTCTGAAGACAAGTTAAAGATCAACGTCTGAAGACAAACTCTACTTCCAAAGACAAAGAAGAAGTCCCCAAGTCTCGGAAGAAGCAGTCTTCCGAAGTATAAGTGGCTTCGGAAGAAGTTATTCTTCCGAAGCAATTTAACCTTCGGAAGACACTGCTATGAGCAGTGGACATAAGTATGGTCTCTGCCATTCCACTGCAGTCTGCTTCTTCCTAAAGAGCCATGTTGTTGACCATACTTTATTCCACTGTTCATCTTTTTATGATAATACATGTTACCAACTTTAGTTGGTGATAAAAGGTAAGTCAGGGACATGTCCTGACTACCAAATCTCAGATAAAATGTCTGAGATACCTTAACCTATAGTCTTGTAGTATAGGCATTTGGTTAGAGGTTTCCAGCTGGTATCAAAGTATATCGGCTGTAGGTAGTATTATATATGTATTCTCATTTAACTCATTAGGGAGAGAGCTTGAGCTTGTAAGAGTCTTGTAGTCCTTTGAGTTGAGAAGCAATATATAAAAGTACCTTGAATATTACTTTCTGTGTTTATTACTGCTTGTTACTTGTTATATTGTGATCAACTCTTGCTAGACTCGTTCTGAGTGTTGTTCAAGGTGAGTTTGAGAGAAAAACCACTTGTTAAGTGACTAAAACCGATCCTGCACTAATTGAATTTTCAGTCCTTTAAATGAATGATATTGTGTTCATGAGTATTAGGGTTTCGTTAATGGACGGTTCTGTCAACAGTCATATAAAAAACCTCCAATTATTCCAACAAAGGCTCCGAATTTGGTCATTACTTGACTTCGGACATCGTCTATGGATACAGTTATATATTTTTACTCCCTTCCTTTGGTGTTTAAGGTTTGCTATAATTCGAGGTAAGAACGCATTCTTTTCGCATGCGAATTCAATAAATTGACTTTGTTTGTGTATTTAGTTTGTTTACGTGTTTACGTCACAGGTGCCTGATTATTATAAATTATCTGAGATTTTGTGTGAAGTTGAGATTGTTATAGCTAAGGCAAGTTTTTTGCTCTTAATTAGAATCTTATTTTTTTTGATTTAAGCTGAATTTTGTTTCTATCCTAAATGTTAAGTGAGATTGATTTGATTTCTACAGTATGATCATTACTTAGTGTTTTGAAAGTAGAAATTAGTACATTTAGATACGTGTGATTAAAGAAAACAATGTGAAGATTTAATTGTGTCTTTGGAAACTAACATGAAGGAAATCTTTTGGCCTCCTCACCTTCAGTTAATAAATATCTGAATCAATCCATAGGAAGACTGGCTTGGCCCACTGATTATCATGTCAAGTGGAAATTGTTAAAGATTGAACACTTGATGGTATAATTAACCGTATGCAATGTGTAGGTGCCAAAGAACATATACTTACTCGAAACTATATATGTGAATGGTTATATTTAATGGTATTATCATGTGGGTAATAATAAAAGGTGATGTTAAGGGTACAATTCCCGTTGCATCTCATTTCTTTGATTTTGATTGTCTTTTATTTTTTAGGGTTACATTTTAGAAAGATGATATTCAAGGTTAAGTTGGTAAGTCATTATTATGAGATTGAGCAAGTCTGCTTTTATATAATATCATTGATAATTCAAATCTCAAACATGGCTAATAGTCAAACATATGCATCAAATTATTCGTTGAGTATGATATTATGATTAATATGAGATTAAGAAAGTATACTTTGCGGTAATATCATTTGATAAGGTTTTTGTTTGACTTTGAGAATAAATATTGATAATGTGGATTTGTTTATGCACACATGCTTCATATGATACACAACACGATATACAGTCAATGAGGTTTGCTGATCACTTTGGATGAGCATTTTCTAGCGTCGGTGCTTTACAGCTTCCGTGCATGAAGTTATTAAGCCAATTTGTTGTTGCAAAGGTTTATATGTAAGTTGTTATGAGACTCTTCATATGTACCTTGTGAAGTGTCAATGAATCAGGACTTGCTTCCAGAAAAAAGGTTAATCAATATTGTTTTTATTTATGTTTCTGGGGATAATGTACCAGTGATCATCACCTAAAAATCATGTAAGCAGACATACAGTTGTGATAGAAAGCCTTGGCTATCTTTGCTTTAAACTTTTTTAGATATATGGTTTGGTTTGGTTTATACTCACTTTTAGCTGTGATGCTAAAATCCATTTTTATAATCATTTTGTTAATTTGTGTAGTGCTACAAACTACAAAGGACCATATATGTCTAACGGTTGGGCTTTAAGTATTGCGATAATTCTTCTTTAAGTAGTTTGTTATGCACCATGGTCTTATATTGTTATCATATTATGCATCATACGATGCCCTTTAGTTTTAAGATGATTTAATATTGAGTCTATTGGTGCTTATCTAGGTGGTGTTTAAGAAATATTTACTTTTTTTTTTTACTTTAGTCGTATGTTTTTGCTCCAAGTGCTGACATACAAAGTACACATGCTTCAAAAAGAGTAGTTCTTGTATGGTTAGTAGATGCAATTTGAAATAGTTATTTAACTTATCATCTTATTTAGTAGATTATAATTAGTTTCATTTGTTTGAGTTCATGCATATCTCATTGTTATCAATTTAATCCATATAGCAAAACTGAATCTTGGTTCTTGATTGGAGTTTTTGTAACCTTGATGATTAGTTTAATTGATACAAGAAACAAGAACCGGTTCACAATATTTGCAAATTAAACTGATTTATAAATGTTTAATTATTTTTAAATCCATGTAGGAACAGAGAATCCTGATTGATTTAATGAGTACAAGAAGATTACTTGACAATTAAATACTTGAGTTGTTCTCAAATGTTGTTTTGGGGGGTCACAAACCCTTATTCTCCACTGGTTGTTTGTTGTATAGTTAAAGGCAACAAAGTTGATAGGTTGAGAAAAAAAATAAGCTAAACAGTGTCAGCTTGACTATCTACATCATTCCAGTTTTGATATTTCAATAGGTAGTAATATATATTTTTCAATGCGTATCTTATGTTTTGTTGTCTGACAGTGCTAAGGGTGCATGATCAGTATTCCATATTGTACAAAACAAGCGACACCGTCGTGAAGTGCATAGATTACTATACAATATAAGCCATGAGAGTATTTACTAAGAAACAAAAAAAACGAGTATCACATTGTAGATTGTTACCGCCGCCGCATCGCGCGGGCTCTTACTAGTACAGTTTAAATAGAACTACTATAAAATCAAGATATATCTCCTAATATAAATTTTTAAAACTTGTCATCTCTATAGTTAGCGTAAGGAAAATGTAATGTAGTTGTTTGGTGTTTATTCTTTTATTTCTTTTCATTCTTTTTTTAATTTCGAGTAACTTTTGTAAGACTTAAGATCTAATAATAGCCCAGAAACCTCAATCGAACCAGCAACAAAATCAAATTGGAAGAAGCAGATGAAAACAAAATACTATTTAAAAAAAACCCTGATCAACTCTTTGTTGTATAGTTAATATAATGACCGACTCCGTGATACAACTTGTGACCCATAAAACCTTTTCGTGTAGGACTTAATTTTTAAACATTTAAATAACTAGATAAACTTATAAAATAACTAAACCTATTAAAAATATATTAATTAATTAAAGTAAGAATCTTAAACAAACTAAAACCTTCCTAAATAGCAACTGCCCCAACCCAAAAGCCTCTACCCATTTCAAAAAATCAAACTTTAAAGTTCCAACTTTGTTCATTCACAAATTACCAACTTTCTCTTTCTTTCAAAAGATTTATTTTAGGATTAATGGCTAACAATTTTTTCTTAATCCCGTAATCGATCATGCATCTCTTGTTTTCCTCGATCGAACCCCAAGGGTCTTGATCATTCTTGCTTTTTGCTCATTTTTTGTTCTTCTTATTACTTTTTTTCTTGCTCTTGCTTTTGCTCTTGCTTTTGCATGTTTAAACAGTTGTGCTTATGTTTAAACTTTGAACTGTTCTTGCATTGTTATTGTTGTCTTTCAGTTCTTTCTCGACTTGCTTTCTTTCTTTCTCTTTCTATCTATCTTCCTTTTTGCTTTCTTTATTTCTTCTGTTTGTTTTCTTTCTTGTTTTATTCTTTCACATCAATTCAAAGACTGAACTTGACGTACTTTCACTGCTTTTTTGATTAAGTGTTGCTTACCCGCTCATTTGTTGATTTCAATATACTTTCCGAACTTGAATTAATTCATTTACCCAGAAATCCAAGAACACCCACTCGATCGCATGTTGCTCGATTTTGTTGCGTTTGAATTGTTGGTATTAATTCATTCAAACCCAATCAAGAGCATGCTAGACTCTGATACCAATTAATAGCCTAGAAACCTTAACAGATTGTTAACGAAAGCGAACATTAAGAACAAGATGAAAACAATGCTATTTGATTGAAAAAAACACGTGATTGAATCTTTGTTCAATAAACTAATAATCAATCCTTGATTGCAACATACGATCCATTATAAATAACCCACAAAACCTTTTCATACTAGGACTCAAACTCCTATTTTCAAGACATTTAAACTTGCAAATAATGAAACTACCAAACAAATATAATTAATTACACTAAGATTCTTAATCAAAGTAAAAACCCATTCAAAAAGTCTTAAGTCTTGACGCGTTCCATAAATCAAACTTTAATTTTCCACCGTGAATCACCAAAGATTAAGTCCAACATCCAATAAGGTCTTTTTTAAAAAGCTAAGATTCATTGTTCTTTAAATTACCAAAAAAGTATAAACTAAATTCTTGAATATAACTTACTTTAATATATTTTGGAACCTTATAATAATGGAGCTTGAACAAATATATATGGGAATGTAAGTCACGGGACTCATAGAAATTTTTTTCTATCGCTATATTAGTTGGCCGGACTAAATATATATAAAATTTTTGAGCGAATACGCATAAATTTCCACTCCCCCTCCCCCTTCAAAAGCTCCGCCAATGGAACCTTAACATCCATATCTTGCCCGCGCCAAGGACATGGATATGGCTTAAGTTCGTCTCTAATTAAAGCACGAATATGGTACTTTTAGAACAAGGAGATCGAGTAGCCTCTCTATCCCCCTTGGATAGAGGTACATCACTCACTCGATCCTTAAATTTATTAATATATAGTTTATTATGAGTTAGATTATACCATATACAGTTTGTTTGTGTTATTCCTAAGGTTTACATTCTTATAAATTTCCAAACCATACCATTACTATACATACATCTCACTCAGAAACTTCACATCACCATGTTTTTACCAAACAAAATGATTTTTGTATATGCCTACTTATGGGCATGTATAAGCACATATTGTCACTATAGGTCACTATATAAGGTATATGAGATAGTTTCTTGTTTTTCATGTGGCAATGGTGTTCACATATTAATATATTATCATATTCTATCACCTTTTTTTCTTCTGCCAACTGGCTTTACAAGCATATATTCTTAATATATCCATAACAGCCTTAGTGACATTTTATGTTGTTTTTAATTGGTCAGAGTTTTGTCTTGAAAACTACTAAAAATTCACCTTATTATTCCTATTCTCATATTTGCCTTTTATGGTATTTGATTCTAGTTTGACAGGTGTGTTCAGGGAGTGTCCAACTGGTGCAAAAATAGTTGATTTAGATCATGTGCATGTTTGCAACTGATTTATCCGCTACCCGAAAATCATTATAAATAGATACAAACAACCCTTTAATTTCGTGCAGGGTGTTTTCTGGTTAAAGACAATGAGTCACAACAGCTCCAACCGCGATCCAGGTTTGTCTTGTTTTGCGTCTTTAAGTGATAGACCATTGGTGCATTGTCTCATATTCATGTGTGACGTGTGGTTAGGCGAGATTCTAACTTCTGGCTCGCGCATCAAGTGTTGGTTCAGCCCCCAAAACACACACTCAAAACACACACAAGCTCACATGTATATGTGGGAGTAATACGCAGAAGAAAAATTCACTCTTATTCCATATACAAAACAAGCCTTATATAGGCAATTACATGCGACAAACTCAACATAAACATGGACTCAAATAGACTAACTAACCACTCTAAATTCTCCTAAGAAATCGGCTGTATTAATCTACTAATTTGACCCACTAATAGCCTACTTGACTCATTCAAAACCCATAAAATACACATGTTTAACTAAATCAAACTACCACCATAGATGACCCGTTTTCTACCGATACATGACCGGTACTTGACCCGCTACTAAATCAAGATTAATCCAACATCAAGATGGTCTTATAAACGCCGATAAAGAAGTCTTTTTACAATCTATCATGATATTATAATCTGTTAAAAGATGGTCTAATTGAGGATCAAGAATAAATCTTTGCATGCAGGTTTTTTTTACTCCTTCCTTGTTGCAAATAAACTATTTTTATAACTTGGCCCTTAGAGTAACTCGGCCTATGAGTTGTTTTTTATGTTTGTTGGCGCGTATAATATCTAAAAATGTTATATAGACCAAAAATTTTAGATGGTTGTTAAGGGTTTACATCATCTTTGATGTACTTTTGTTCTTTTTTTTCTTTCAGGAAGTAGAAATGTTAGAGGAAATGCCTTTGACTTTGGAAGGACTTTTGTGGTGATGCCCAAAGCAACTCATACAGCCACTATTGTTTGGTTACATGGCATTGGTGAGAAGGGTTCAAGGTGATTATTGACTTTTGACTTGTACCTTGACTTTACAAATTTGAGATTTGACTATGGAAGTCCTTCACAACCTTGTTTCCATATAATCATGTTTTTGGCTTTTTAAGTGTCGAATAGTTATCTTCTGTTACACAAAAAGGGAGGTTTTCCTCAGCCAGAGGTCTCTCTGTAAACAGTGAGATAAAGGTAAGGTTTGTCATATCTTACCTTTGCTAGACCCTACTGTACGTTAGAAAGAGATTTTAGTGGGTATGTTTGTTACAGAAAAGATTTGATGAAAGTTATTGTATTTATGAAGGAAAAAATTATGTTCATAAAACAACATGCAGCATAAGAGTTCATTAAGTCATATTCTCCTTTCCCTTTTGCAGCTTGAAAAAGAATAATCAAATTCTTAATAATTTTGATGTCTTTATTTTTAACTGTTTTACAGTTGGACGCAGATCTTGGAAACTTTCCCTCTTCCAAATGTAATGATTCGAACTTTCAACCTCAATTTCTCATGCACAATCATAACTGTGGTAGCATTATCACATAATTGATGTTCTGAGAATTTTTTTTTGTATGATGTAGGTCAAATGGATCTGCCCAAGTGCCCATGTCGACAAATAACATTATATGGTGGATATCCTTCAACTGCATGTATGTTGTATAAATGTCTCCTGTATATACATACAAACCATCTTGTGATTGTGGGCAGTGTAATAAGGATTATGGAATATATGATGACATGTTTATAACATTAGACGTCAACATTATCAGGGTTTGATATTGCAAGCATGTCAGAAGACAACGCTTGTGACGATTTAGAGGGCTTGGATGCTTCAGCAATGCATGTGGCAAATCTCCTGAGTAGTGAGCGTGATGATGGTATGTCTCCATGTCGGTTAGTGATTATGCATCTTATGATAGATATATTTAATCATGTAACAAGGTAGTCGTGTTTCTGACCCTTTAAAACCACAATGTTTATAACACTATTTTCATGATCATGAAAAGCATTCACAACTTTTGTTACCCTACTTTAAAAACTGCTACAAATCGATAACCACGAGGACAACTAGGTGCATTGCAAGTTGTAACAAGTATATACTATTCGTCTGGTCCAAATAATGTGTTGTTCTTCCTTTAGAAGAAAAAGATTCATTCGTCACGTTTTCAAACTTGTTGAAAAGTTGTAATCATCATGCCACTATAAAAGCAGAACAAGAATAAGGGACCATTTAAATTCGATATTTGTAACCTATAACGATCAGAAATCGACCTGCATGCTCAAATGCGAACGCCTTTTGTTTTACATATCATTTATACTAAAAAAAGAATCATCACCACAAAAGTAGCATATTCTTTTAACATTTTCCTTTTACAGTTAAACTAGGTGTTGCAGGATTCAGCATGGGTGCATCTGTCGCGCTCTACTCTGCAGCGTGTCGAGCTCTTGGGCAATATGGGAATGGGAATCGATACCCCATCAATCTTAGTGCTGCTGTATCTCTCAGTGGATGGCTCCCATGTTCAAGGTATTACTTAGTTCTTTTGCAAACTTACTATCTTCCTTTAACCATTTAAAGTTTTATTTGATGTAATGTGATATCATTTACTATTCACTTCCACTTAACACGAAAGTTTGACATTGTTCTAATGATCAAACAACTTTTTCTAGGAATTTAAGGAATAGAGTGGGAGCATCACAAGAAGCTGTAAGGCGTGCATCATCGCTACCTGTTTTGCTTTGTCATGGTAAAGGTATTTTCTTAAAGCACGCCATTGCACAAAGCCTGTGGTAGAAATAAGGGTATGGTATGTGTGTATAGGTGGTAGTTTATGCAATTGTTTCTTTGTTGTAGTGGATGATGTGGTCGAGTACGAACTTGGTGAAAAATCTGCACAAACCATGTATTCTGCTGGATTTCAAAAATTAACATTTCGGACATATGATGGGTAATTCATGTTCTCAAATCTATGTTATGGAGCTACTTCACATGTATGTTTAATGATTTTACTATTCGGTTCCATTCAGGCTCGGCCATTACACAATTGTAGAAGAGATTAATGATGTTTGCTGTTGGCTCATTGCTTGTCTGGAGGGTTGATGGATGTTTCTCCAATCAACTCCTTTTGGATGAATGAAAAGATTTGTTTTTGTTGAATTTTTGGAGGGGGGAGTTTTGGGAGGGGGGGCTATATATAGAGATATATACACAAAGCGGGAGAGCATTCTTTCATAACTAATAATATGTTGCAAACCATGAGAACCGCATAATGCATTTGTATCCCGCCTCTGCTTCTCTCTCCCATTACTTCTGGATATCTTTTATCACTGCATACAAGTGCGTTATGCGGCTCTTATAAGAAAATGAAAGTGCTTCTACATATATTATGCATTTATACTATATATGTTGCATAAGGAGCAAGTTTGATGTATTTGAATTTCAATATGGCCTATAAATTTGGCATAGATGTGTTTACATATATAATACTCTTACATTATGTAAGAGCCCCTAATTACGTTATTTTAAATCTATAAACACACTTCATATCTGCACAATCTTTTCCTAGTTTTTGAGTGGGATTTAACTCGGTATTTTTGTTTGTTTGTTTGTTTGTATATATGTGTGATCTTTATAAAACAACTTTCTTAAAGATTGTTTTAGGTTTATTATGTGTAACATAAGATCTATAACATACTGGAAAACAGAAAAAGAGAAGAATTAAGCCCGAATTCAACTTATAACTTGGTCAATTCCAACATGTCAAAAGCACACATCATGCATATGTACCTATGGCCAAAATATCTACAAGTTGACAAATTAAAGAATGATGAGCAGTGACAAACCGTTCAAAAAATGTTAACACTTGATTCTACTAAGGAAATTTAATACTCTAAAAATATTCAAGGAAGAATCTCACTTATAACGTGGTGAAGGCCACCTATGCATCAGATCACCAGAATTAAGCGGCCAATCGATAGAATTCACACCTTCTGGCCCTCTGAACACAGTTACTGGGGTCGTTAGTGAACCAGGCCCACTCATCGCAGAGGAGTAAGTCCCACTAGCTGTAGAACTATGTGGTAAGTCCATCATTGGAGGAATGTTTATCATAGAATCGATATGTCTTGCATTGAAATGTGTAGCATCTGGAGGTGTGAATTGTAACATCAAAGCATTGAAATATGCTTGCTGATCTGAATTAACCATATCGAAGTTCCAGTTACTTGTTTGTAACATCATATCAGAGTTAGCTGATCCTGGTGAAGGAATGTATCTTCCAGTTGTTATAGGATTGTTTTCATGGCTATACATGAGAGAACACGTGAAGTGATTATCACAATGAGAATAAACGCCAGAACCTTAATTGGAATTACGTTGAAAGGTTCATAATAAACTTACCCCAAATGTTGGACAGGTGTTGTAGTAATCAAGTTGTGAGGATTCTTGAATTCATTAGAAAATCCAGACCCAATTGACTGCATTTCTTTGTTGACAGTCTGATGGATGGATTTGTTAAATAAACTGTAATCTGGAATTCAAGGTACATAGAGTTTAAAATTAAACCAAGAAGTTATAAATCAATTTTTCCTACCAAAAACAGTCAACACTGGACTGGAATCGTCCAAGAAATGATTGCTTAAATCAGTAATCCTGCATATCTGTTTTACCTGCTTTATTGCCGAAAACATTTTTACATCCTTGACATCGGCATTCATCACAGCATCCCACTTTAGCCTATTGAAATGAACTCAGAAAGTTGGTAGAACAGGGCAGGATTCACCAAAGAAAGTAGATCTTCCACAATGGGATGTTGGGTAACGGGTTCGGGTCAAAACAACGAATTTCAATATGGATCGAATTGGGTTGACCAAGAATACTTTGTTCAGATTTTATAAGTTTTTCATAGAAATAAAATATGATTACAGAAGTTTTTTATAACAAACATTATCTAAATTTATAAAATCTTGAATAATTATATATGCATTGTGGGTGACTTTCTGCCTGTTTAATACATTCCATTTCCTTTTTAACTAATATTTTTCTTCTATTTCTATAACCCATTAGATATAAAGCATAATTTGACCCATTTTACGAATAAATGAGTCGGAATTGACACCTCTAAAACAAGCAGTTCTCAAGAACCTAAAAATGAATAAAACAATAATACCAGGTTGAGAACAAACCTGATAGCACTCGCAGTACTTTTTCTGGCACATTGATTTCTTACAATTGCAGCCCTTCTGTGTCTTCCTGCAATTGGCTCTAATCGATCTCCATCCTCCTGTTTTCAACCATTATCATTTAACAATCCATCAACAAGCATGCAAAGTAAAATTTATAGGTTACATACCACATTGTGGCTTGTTGGAGCCTCTACAAGACAATGAATCTTGGGAGAAAACGCATTTGGATTTCGCAACTGAATCTGTTTACGCGCCTCATCAATAGTATCTTCATAATCAGGTCTATTAAAGCAGTCTTTGCAGGAACAAGTTTCATCACAAAAGAATCCAGCAGCAAAGCAATCACAATAACTACAAACAAAATGTACGTTCTCCTTACCATCAATCGCATCATTCACTTCATAATACAAACATACCGCATCAATCTCACCAAAAACCAATGAAGCAATTTGTTCTTTCAGAATGTAATCATACATTCATAAATAAACAGTTGCCGATACCCAATCAACTTACAGTTTCAAGCACTTTGACCTCTTACATTTGCAGCGCTTTTGACCGTCTTTGTTGTTTGATGAAGTCATCCTACCCAACCAAATCCAAAACATGAACAAATTCAACAACAATCACATCAAAAACTTCAATAAAACAAGTGAACCAGTACCTTTTCTTAGGGTTTTTGATACTTAACATTTAACAACTCCCTCTGCTTGTTCAAAGCTCCGTTACCTGATCAAAACAAAATTGAAAATGCAATTACACTACATTTAACCAGCAATAACGAGCGATTAACTTCATCAATCACAATAACTTTATCATTAATCAAGAACAACCTTATTAAGCGAATTGAAACAAATGACAACTGGAATACATGATAATACTCCGATGAATTAAAGGAATACGTGATAGAACTCCGGTGATGGAATCAGAGGATTCCGATGATAGAATTGATGATGAAATTAAACCTAAAGTCGATCACTCTGTTTGGTGAAGAATGTGAGTTGATAGAAAGGCGGGAGTTTGTTTTTGTTTATACCATCACTTGCGGGAAAATAATAATAATTATAAACTTATTCCGTGTGTTTAGAAAAAGATTAATTTTAGTATTTGCCTAATAAGTGTTAGTTAGTTATTAAAAAATTTTAGAGATTAGCCAGAGAGTTTTATCTGAGTTTACTTCTAAGAGAGTTGAGGGTGCGGTTCAGACTAGAAAACGAATAAATAACCCCGATTAAGATAACACATATTTTTCGAAGTAGTGTCACACATTTGTCGTTTAAAAAAAGTTATTAAAAAAACTCAACCGAAAATACATATTTGTTTGTCTTTTCGAAAATCATTCCCATCGTTACCTTGGTAGGACGCTCTTGCAATCTTGCATTAGTGAAGGTGATAACCGAGTTTTCGGTTAGAGTTTTCATAAATAAGTTTGGTCATGAACAGGTTGACACGTTAATCAAATAATTAAAAATGTATTTATATGGGTTTTGTTCGTTTTATATGTTTATGAAATTATGTACTAATAATTATACATATTTTAATTACCGAATGACTCATAAATTAGACACTTTCTAGGGCTTAAAAAGTTCTAGGGCTAAAAAAGTTCATCAGTAAACTAATTAAATTTTTTGTTTCTCAAAATACGTCGGTAGTTCTAGGGCTAAAAAAGTTCATTGCTAATACGACGACAATGTATCGAAAATCGAGTTACCGACATTCATATTTCTAGTTAAGTATCATTGACGGATTTCATGAATCATCGGGGATGCTTATTAATAATTGTATTAATCGAATCATATATGTAACGTAAGTAAAGAAAAAAATAATGAAAAAAGGGAAAATGACGAACTTAACTTGGAAGAAAAAGAAAAGTTTGGTCAAATTAAGCCTCATCATCAAGCTTGGACTTTCTTTATCGATATGCTTACGATTTTCTCAGATTTATTCTAAAAGACTTCCCATCACGTCTATTATACCGCTGTAAATATCACGTAAATTATGTTCTAAATAAATGGATAACTATATATGTGTATTTGTATGTGTGTAGGTGCATTCGTACGTATTTGATATCTTGATATTACAGAACGTGGTTATCTTTTTCATTATTGATAAACAAAATACAAGAATATTAGAAATAATATCTTTACGTAATCTTACACATGTGTTCATGACGAACTGTGATTTACAGTATGTTTATGATAACAGGTTCACATGACTATTACAAAAGACTAGGGGGATAAGTTTCCAAATACTGTAAAACTAAATATATTAAGTTTTACTCGCAAGATACAAATTATATAGCTTAACTTTTCCAATTATACTTCCGTCGCACAAGTCCTGGATTATATATATAAATGATTAGATTATCATACAACTATGACATTTTAGCATGTGAACATTTTCGCTCAGATTCTAGGTTATTGGAAAATTCAAATGATGCAGAAATATCTTGAGTAAATTATAAATTTTATCATTTATTAAGATATGAAATTACATGTTACGTATTTTAATTTTAATAATTACATACAATGTCCTTTATTTAAACAAATTTGCATATATATATATTGTCGTTTACATTAACCACTGTCAAAATATACAATTAACTTAGTTATGTGATTCTCACACAAGTTGTGTCTTTATCATTTGTTTTTCACATCTAATATAGCAAAAGTGATTAAATTTTTTTTTAAATAAGCAATCGTTAAACCAGATTGAATGTCCAAAACAAAGTACATAATTTGCAACCGAGCGTCAATTCTTGATCGGCTTGATAAATATATTAAATAAAAAGTAATATTAATAAGAGTAAGTGTATTTATAAATTACAGATGATAATGATTTTCATCTACCATAAAAAAATAATAATGAAATGAATTAAGACATCAAAATTACAGTAAACAAAGTAGAGATGTAGATTTAAGAGTAAATTATAAATTTTATCTTTTAAGTATACCTAAAATTATGGATATCGTATTTATAAATTACAGATGATAATGATTTTCACCCCCATTATCTCTCTCATCTCTCCATCACCACCACACCCAACCATCACCACCACGGGGACCGCCATCACCACCACGGGAACCGCCATCACCACCATCGGAACCACCATCACTACCACAGGTACCGCCATCTCCACAACACCCACCACCAAAAACACGGACTCTTTCTCTCATTATCACACACACACACACACTCTCTCTCTCTCTCTCTCTCTTATATATATATATATATATATATATATGTAACATCTTGTATTTTTGTTTATTTATTTATGCCATTTTATAGCATTCTTAGTAAAATTTTTATATATATAATAATAAACAATAATAATAATAGATAATAATAATAATAATAATAATAATAATAATATAATGATGATGATGAAAGTAATAAAATAATAATAATAATAATAATAATAATAATATAATAATAATAATAATGATAATAATAATAGTAACAGCCATAATAATAATAATAATAATAATAATAATATAATAATAATAATAATAATAATAATAATATAATAATAATAATAATAATAATAATAATAATAATAATAATAATAATAATAATAATATTAACCATAATGTTAATGGTAATAATAATATATTAATAATAATAATAATAATAATAATAATAATAATAATAATAATAATAATAATAATAATAATAATAATGATAACCTATAACTAAAGTGCAGGGGGTTGTTTTGCAATTTTGAAAACTTTAAATAAGGATTTATTACATAAAATAAAGGAGTTTAAAAGTAGAGGGACCATTTGTGTAAATTGCCCAAACCCACCCCCGTTACCCCGTTTTTCCGGTGGCTTCGGCCGGAGCTCCGGCCGAGCTCCGGCGAGCTTCAAACCCCCATTTTAAAAGCGATTTGACCCCAATTAAACCGCCCAACACTCTCGACCCTATGTTTCGAACCCGAACCAACTCAAATTTGAGTTTTCCCACTCGTACAACCTTCCAAATCGAAGTCGGGACCAACTCTAACAAAATTCGAATCAAACCTTGCCAAATTCGCAAATTGAATCAAATCAATCATTCCCAAAGATAATACGCGGTTTAACAAATTAATCGAACCATCAATTACGCATCATAACAACCCGAATCTCACAAATTTGGTAAACATAAACGCGGTTTCAAATTCAAACGGGTTATTCTTGAAACCATGAAATCAAGATTATAAATTGTGGTCTTTCGGTTCATTGTGAAGTTCCTGAACTCACTGAACCCTCAATTTCACCATAAACCCTCTCGATCAGAAAACCCCAACCCAAGAACATCCGAACCTAAACCGAACTCGAAATCACCCAAAGCCTTATCAAAACAGGTAATTAAAACCTGTTTTCTACTCGTTTTCGTTCAAGGAACAAAAGCCCTATGATGATTTAGGTGATTAACACCGAATCGAGGGTCAATTTTGGCCTTGAACAAAACTAGGGTTTATCGGATTGGGGGAAACTGTGGCGATTTGGTTTAAATTTAATACAAACCAAAATGAAGCAAGGCCACGGCCCTGGTTCACTGGTTCCTGCGCTCCACCTTTCAGAAGGGGTCCCGGGTTCGACCCCGGGCAACCCCATTTTCTTTTTCTGATTCTTTTTCCTTTTATTTTCATTTCTTTTTATTTATTTAACCTTTTTAAATTCTGAAAATTTCAAAAATTATTTTATAAAATGCAGAATTCATTTAAACTTTTGTTTAATTAATTTTGTGACTAAATTAATTTTTATAAAGTACTTTTGTATTTATAAATACATTTTTGTATTTTTAAAAATACAAAAGAAATGCGTGAAAATAATACTTGTATATGTTTATATATATATTTAAATACTTAAATTGTTTATCTAGTTATTAATATATAAATATATATATAGAGTTCATTTTTAATATATATATAGTTCATTTTTAATAGTTAAATATATATATATATATATATATATATATATAGTTCATTGTTATTAAATATAATATATATATATATAGTTCATTTTTAATATTTAAATCTTGTGTTATAATTAATATATGCAATCTTTATAAATCGGTTTAACGTATAATTAAATCAAGTTTTTCTTCTTATTTATATTATTCTTTCCATACGCGCAAACAATTAATTATTTCAAAGTATAAAAATCCATTCGTTCCATTTATCCGATCGCATTATTAACATGTAATAAATACGAATAATTATTAAATCCTATTAGACTTACAACCCTAAAATATAATTAATCGTCAAACAAATTATAACGCGTTACCTTATTCTTAATTAGGTGCCTTGTGACGTTTGTGTTGGAAATCTTATTCGTGGTTATTCTTATTACATCTGCAAGTCTCCCTTATTAAACACGTGAGTTCTTATGCCCCGCTTTACGTTTATTTCACACCTTTCGGGGTGAAACATGTGCTTATACAAACTTACACATACACGCTTTGATACTTATTATACACGTGCAATTCTTTACATAGTCATGGTTGTTTGAATATGTTAAGTATTATATGAGATGTGACATACGTGTGCAATCATTAACTATTGCTAGCCTAGCGAAGTCTTAGATCTTTAGGCCTGACAAGCCTATTTGGTGCTAAAGCCGAGGAATTGCCGGCTCCTAGGAGCCGTATGCTTGTGCACTAGGGAACCAAATACACTTAGCTAATCATGCTTATTCATATTATTCAGTCGAGGTTTGATTGTAACTATGCATGTTCTATATACTTACTATCTTGTAACCATTGACTAGAATTACCACGTTTTAGTATACTTATTATATATAAAACCATGAGAACTCACCAACTCGTTAGTTGACTTTATTTTCAACATGTTTCAGGTAATGTGCAAGCTTAGTGATGATTGAAGAAATGCTTAAACCTAGAACATGGACCTAGGCTTAATAAAGACAATTGGATTCTTTTTTTGTTTCATGTATTTTGAGACTTTGATGTATGTGGTGTTTGAAACAATTGATTAATGGCATTTTACATTTTAACATAGCGTTATGTGGCTGTGAACAATCTTAACCCTCACACCTCGACGTTTCTGCCGTCAAGGTTGGGGTGTGACAGATTGGTATCAGAGCCCATAACTATAGGGATTTAGGTTATTAGAAATGGTGACCTAGACTATAGTTTATGCATGATCCTTATAGAATAGTATTCTTAGGAATACATACTTATTGTTTGCATGCTGCCTAACGCTATGCCTTATTATGTGCAATGTGATGCCTTAGCATAGGTGCCTTTCTGCATGATTACATATTGTTACCCGTCTCCTCTAGACTTATCTTACACATTGATCCTCCCCGACAGTTACTACTTCTTAAACTTATTCTCGTCTCCGAGTAGAATCTATTGATAGGAATTCCTTAGACTTTATGTCTAATCTTATAAATATCTCATCAAGATCTTTGATTTCATGAACCAAAGAACTAGTGTGGTACATAGACACCTGTATTCTGGTTTTCCTGGCAAAAGGCCCTCAGGCTAAGGTAAGCATTTCGCATAAATCCTACGGGACCAGTTATGCTTACCTGGGGATTTCCGGGATGAGTGATAAACTATGACCAACATACACAAGTTTCTGAGGCGAATGGGTCAATTCATCTTGACGTGTCAACGTTTCCAAATGGTGATGCGTCACCAAATGGAATCATTCTGTATAATTCATGATTCTTACCTTAACTGCCCATCGTTATTATCCATTTAACCAATCCTAATCCAATTTGTATTTTTCCAGCATGTCTCGTTACCACGGAAACCGAGGAAGATCCGGCCGCAAGCTTGCCGCCATGATTGCCTGGCAAATGGCTGCGGTCATCCCGACCATGGTGGCTGAACTCAGCAGCACTATGATCGCAAACGTCACGAACAATAGCAACGGTCAAGGGGAAAATAATGCAAACCAACGGCGTAACAACTAGACTTGCACCTTCAAGCACTTTAGTTCATGCAAGCCTCCCAGTTATAGTGGCAAGGAAGGTACCACCGGTCTATTAGAATGGTTTGAGGGGATGGAGAACACCTTCGTCAACTGTGAGTGCCCCGAAGCACTCAAGGTGAGGTATGCCACCAGTATGGTGCAGCAAAGGGCCTTAACGTGGTGGAACAGTGAAAAGAGAAACCGAGGCCCCGACGCAATCTTGGCTTTAACTTGGGAGGATTTCAAAAACATAGCCATCGCCAAGTTTTGCCCGAGGAGTGAAATCCAGAAACTGGAGGAGGAATTCTGTAACCTGAAACAGGATGGCGGGAACCATTTGGCGTATTCTACCCGTCATCACGAGCTGAGTATACTGCTGCCACACATGGTGGATACTGTTTCCCGTAATGTGGAAAAATTTATTAAGGGTGTGCCGCCTCAGATTCAGGATGCCGTTGTGGGTAGCCGACCCGTAACTCTGGAAGAAGCTATCACCACCACTGCACAGCTGACGGAGAACCACATCCGAGCGGGCACTATGTCTGCGAAGGGTGCCATGAAAACCGAGAAGACGACCCCCGAGGAGGTCAAGGAGGTTAAATTCGATTACAAGAAGAGGAAGTTTGTACCGGCACGGAACTACGCCGTGGCCGCCCCTAAGCCACCCCAGAGACAGTGTGTTCCCGGGGCTGCACCAGCAGCACAAGTGCCTGTGGCAAGGGCTTATGCAGGCCCTCTATCTATGTGCAACACATATAAGTACCATCATCCGGGCAACCTTCCGTGTCACATCTGCACACTATGTGGCAAGTACGGGCACCTCGTGGCAACGTGCCGCCGAGCAATGGGAAACGCGGTGACGGAACCAAATCGGGTCTGCTACAATTGTGGAGAACCAGGTCACTACCGTCCCCAATGCCCTCGTCTTGTGGGCAATGTTCCGCAAGCTCGTGGACGTGCCTTCAACATCAACGCGAACCAAGCTCAAACGAACAACGAGGTGGTGAACGGTACGTAAAATTTCAACCCTATCTCCATAGAATTTCTCTTAAAATTCCTTGCTTATGTCCTTAGGTGCCTTTTAAAACCTATACAGGTATGTTTCTTATTAATGACACCTATGCATACGTATTATTTGATTCGGGCGCCGATAGAAGTTTCGTTTCCTTAGAGTTCGAGCCGACACTTTCTAAACCTCGCTCAAATCTAGAGAGACCTCTCACCGTTGAAGTTGCCGATGGGGAACCGATCACCGTCGACGTGGTCATCCGCAATTGTCTATTGTGTCTCGACGACCATAAATTCCTTATCGACCTCATTCCTATGAAGCTCGGGAGTTTCGACGTCATTATTGGCATGGATTGGTTATCTAAGAACCATGCCGAGATCGTTTGCTTCGAGAAGTGCATTCGCATGCCCTTACCATCCGGGGACATGTTGAAGGTGTTCGGTGAACGGTCTTCCAAAGGACTCAAGCTTATGTCATGCACTAAGGCTCGGAAATGCCTAAGTAAGAATTATCCGGCATTCTTGGCCTATGTAGTCAACACCAAAGCCAAAGGGAAGGAACTCAAAGATGTTCCAGTTGTACGAGAATTCCCTGAGGTCTTTCCCGATGATCTTAGCGGGTTACCTCCCGTACGCGAAGTAGAATTCAAAATCGACTTGATTCCGGGAGCAAGCCCCGCGGCTAAATCACCTTATCGACTCGCACCATCGGAAATGCAAGAACTCTCTAGCCAACTCCAGGAATTATCCGAGAAGGGGTTTGTCCGCCCTAGTTCTTCTCCTTGGGGTGCACCTGTCTTATTTGTGAAGAAGAAAGATGGGTCATTCCGCATGTGTATCGATTACGGGAGCTCAACAAGTTGACCATCAAGAACCGGTATCCTCTTCCTCGTATCGACGATCTCTTCGATCAACTCCAAGGAGCTGCAATCTTTTCAAAAATCGACTTGAGTTTGGGTTATCACCAACTGCGAGTCCACGACGATGATATCCCAAAGACTGCATTCCGCACTCGGTATGGGCATTACGAGTTTATGGTTATGCCTTTCGGCTTAACCAATGCTCCCGCGGTCTTCATGGATCTTATGAATCGGGTGTGCAAGCCATACCTAGACAAGTTTGTCATCGTTTTCATTGATGACATTCTTATTTACTCCAAGTCTCGCTCCGATCATGAACTTTATCTCCGTCAAATCCTCGATCTATTGAAGAAGGAACAACTGTACGCGAAGTTCTCTAAATGTGAGTTTTGGCTTGAAGAAGTACAATTCTTAGGGCATGTTGTGAATAGTCAAGGAATTCACGTCAACCCTGCGAAGGTTGAAGCCGTGAAGAATTGGAGTGCTCCCACAACTCCGACGGAAGTTCGATCGTTTCTTGGTCTAGCCGGGTATTATCGGCGATTTATTGCCAACTTCTCAAAAATCGCAAAGCCACTCACGTCCTTGACTCAGAAGAACAAGCCTTTCGAGTGGAAAGCCGAGCAAGAAGAGGCGTTTGAGACATTGAAGCACAAGTTGTGCAATGCTCCTATTCTGACGCTACCGGATGGGAATGACGACTTCACGGTATACTGCGACGCGTCAAAACAAGGCCTTGGTTGTGTTCTCATGCAACGGGGAAAGGTCATCGCATATGCCTCGAGACAATTGAAGGTTCACGAGGTAAATTATACGACGCACGATCTCGAGCTCGGAGAGGTGGTCTTTGCTTTGAAAATCTGGAGAGTATATCTATACGGCACACAATATATAGTCTACACGGACCACAAGAGCCTCCAACACGTCTTCAATCAGAAGGACCTCAATATGAGGCAACGTCGTTGGGTAGAACTAATTAGCGACTACGATTGTGATATCCGATACCATCCAAGGCAAATGTCGTGGCCGATGCATTAAGTCGAAAGACGCATCAAAAGATGGTCTCCGTTCAAGAGACTCGCGACCGACGCCAATGGTTCGATACATTGGGAGAGTTTGACACTGAAGTCCGACTCGATGTCAACAATGCTACGGTGCTATTGCAAAATTTAAAGATCGATTGTGACATCGAGGCCAGTATTCGAGAAGCCCAGCGAGCGGTGCAAACCGAAGGGAGTATGAAGGAAGAGCTCGAGCCAAATCTCTTAGCCCAATTGGAAACAAGAGCCAATGGGTTAATGTATTTCGCAAACCGAATCTGGATTCCCAAACGCAATAACCTTCGGACTTCTATCATGAACGAAGCACATCGGACTCGTTATTCTATCCACCCGTGCTCCGATAAGATGTACATGGACTTACGGAGTCAATATTGGTGGCCCGGAATGAAACGAGACATAGCAACCTACGTTGCTAAATGCCTTACATGCACGAAGGTTAAAGCGGAACACCAACGTCCAAGTGGTTTACTCGAACAACCCGAAATTCCCATGTGGAAATGGGAACATACATCCATGGACTTCATAACCAAGCTGCCTCGGACATCTCGCGGGCACGATAGCATATGGGTAATCGTCGATCGATTGACCAAGTCGACACATTTCATACCCATACGCGACACATATAAGACATCGAGGTTAGCCCGGATTTACATCGACGAGATCGTAAGCCGTCATGGTGTGCCTCTTCACATTATATCCGACCGAGATGCTCGATTCACTTCTCACTTCTGGTCTACTATGCAAGAACTTCTGGGTACGCAATTGGATTTAAGCACGGCTTACCATCCCCAAACCGATGGCCAAACCGAGCGGACGATCCAAACCCTAGAGGACCTGTTACGTCTCTGTGTCCTTGATTTTGGTGGCGACTGGGATACACACCTGCCGCTCGCAGAATTCTCAAAGAACAACAGTTACCACTCAAGCATCCAAATGGCACCGTTTGAAGCACTTTACGGTCGTTAGTGTCGTTCACCAATTTGCTGGACCGACATTGGTGAGAATCTTATCACCGGTCCTGAGCTCATACAAGAGGTGACCGACAAAGTCGCTATCATCCGCAAGAACCTGGAAGTGGCAAGGAGCCAACAGAAAAGCTACGCTGATAAACGTCGCAAGCCACTGGAATTCCAAGTTGGGGAGATGGTCCTCCTCAAGGTCTCACCGTGGAAGGGTGTGGTTCGCTTTGAAAGGAAAGGCAAGTTAGCTTCGAGGTTTGTAGGGCCTTTCCAGGTTCTGAAAAGAATCGGGAAAGTGGCCTACAAACTAGAACTACCCTCCGACCTTAGTGGAATTCACCCGGTCTTCCACGTCTCGAATCTGAGGAAGTGTCTGGCCGACGATAATTTGCATGTGCCATTGGAAGACATTCAGATCGACGACTCACTACACTTCGTTGAGAAACCCGTCGAAATCATGGATCGCATTATGAAGAAGACTAGGACCTCTACGACCCCAATTGTAAAGGTTCGATGGGAGAACAAACGAGGAGCGGAATTCACTTGGGAGCGTGAAGAACATATGAAGAAGACGTACCCTCCTTATTCTTGTAACCCCTTTTTGATTCTTAATTTCGGGACGAAATTCTTTTAAGTTGGGAGACTGTAACATCCTGTATTTTTGTTTATTTTATTTATGCCAATTTATAGCATTCTTAGTAAATTTTTTATATATATAATAATACTAACAATAATAATAATAGATGATGATAATAATAATAATAATAATAATAATAATAATAATGAAAGTAATAATAATAATAATAAAAATAATAATAATAATAATAACAATAATAATAATAATAATAATAATAATAATATAATAATAATAATAATAATAATAATAATAATAACCATAATGTTAATGGTAATATAATATATAATAATAATAATAATAATAATAATAATAATATAATAATAATAATAATAATAATAATAATAATAATAATAATAATAATAATAATAATAATAATAATCTAGAATTAAAGTGCAAGGGGTTGTTTTGCAATGTTGAAAACTTTAAATAAGGATTTATTACATAAAATAAAGGAGTTTAAAAGTAGAGGGACCATTTGTGTAAATTGCCCAAACCCACCCCCCTTTACCTCGTTTTTCCGGTGGCTTCGGCCGGAGCTCCGGCCGAGCTCCGGCGAGCTTCAAACCCCCATTTTAAAAGCGATTTGACCCCAATTAAACCGCCCAACACTCTCGACCCTATGTTTCGAACCCGAACCAACTCAAATTTGAGTTTTCCCACTCGTACAACCTTCCAAATCGAAGTCGGGACCAACTCTAACAAATTCGAATCAAACCTTGCCAAATTCGCAAATTGAATCAAATCAATCATTCCCAAAGATAATACGCGGTTAACAAATTAATCGAACCATCAATTACGCATCATAACAACCCGAATCTCACAAATTTGGTAAACATAAACGCGGTTTCAAATTCAAACGGGTTATTCTCGAAACCATGAAATCAAGATTATAAATTGTGGTCTTTCGGTTCATTGTGAAGTTCCTGAACTCACTGAACCCTCAATTTCACCATAAACCCTCTCGATCAGAAAACCCCAACCCAAGAACATCCGAACCTAAACCGAACTCGAAATCACCCAAAGCCTTATCAAAACAGGTAATTAAAACCTGTTTTCTACTCGTTTTCGTTCAAGGAACAAAAGCCCTATGATGATTTAGGTGATTAACACCGAATCGAGGGTCAATTTTGGCCTTGAACAAAACTAGGGTTATCGGATTGGGGGAAACTGTGGCGATTTGGTTTAAATTTAATACAAACCAAAATGAAGCAAGGCCACGGCCCTGGTTCACTGGTTCCTGCGCTCCACCTTTCAGAAGGGGTCCCGGGTTCGACCCCGGGCAACCCCCATTTTCTTTTTCTGATTCTTTTTCCTTTTTATTTTCATTTCTTTTTATTTATTTAACCTTTTTAAATTCTGAAAATTTCTAAAATTATTTTATAAAATGCAGAATTCATTTAAACTTTTTTTAATTAATTTTGTGACTAAATTAATTTTTATAAAGTACTTTTGTATTTATAAATACATTTTTGTATTTTTAAAAATACAAAAGAAATGTGTGAAAATAATACTTGTATATGTTTATATATATTTAAATACTTAAATTGTTTATCTAGTTATTAATATATAAATATATATATATATATATAGAGTTCATTTTTAATATATATATAGTTCATTTTTAATAGTTAAATATATATATATATATATATATATATAGTTCATTGTTATTAAATATATATATATATAGTTCATTTTTAATATTTAAATCTTGTGTTATAATTATTATATGCAATCTTTATAAATCGGTTTAACGTACAATTAAATCAAGTTTTTCTTCTTATTTATATTATTCTTTCTCATACGCGCAAACAATTAATTATTTCAAAGTATAAAAATCCATTCGTTCCATTTATCCGATCGCATTATTAACATGTAATAAATACGAATAATTATTAAATCCTATTAGACTTACAACCCTAAAATATAATTAATCGTCAAACAAATTATAACGCGTTACCTTATTCTTAATTAGGTGCCTTGTGACGTTTGTGTTGGAAATCTTATTCGTGGTTATTCTTATTACATCTGCAAGTCTCCCTTATTAAACACGTGAGTTCTTATGCCCCGCTTTACGTTTATTTCACACCTTTCGGGGTGAAACATGTTGCTTATACAAACTTACACATACACGCTTTGATACTTATTATACACGTGCAATTCTTTACATAGTCAAGGTTGTTTGAATATGTTAAATATTATATGAGATGTGACATACGTGTGCAATCATTAACTATTGCTAGCCTAGCGAAGTCTTAGATCTTTGGGCCTGACAAGCCTATTTGGTGCTAAAGCCGAGGAATTGCCGGCTCCTAGGAGCCGTATGCTTATGCACTAGGGAACCAAATACACTTAGCTAATCATGCTTATTCATATTATTCAGTCGAGGTTTGATTGTAACTATGCATGTTCTATATACTTACTATCTTGTAACCATTGACTAGAATTGCCACGTTTTAGTATACTTATTATATATAAAACCATGAGAACTCACCAACTCGTTAGTTGACTTTATTTTCAACATGTTTCAGGTAATGTGCAAGCTTAGTGATGATTGAAGAAATGCTTAAACCTAGAACATGGACCTAGGCTTAATAAAGACAATTGGATTCTTGTTTTGTTTGATGTATTTTGAGACTTTGATGTATGTGGTGTTTGAAACTATTGATTAATGGCATTTTACATTTTAACATAGCGTTATGTGGCTTCGAACAATCTTAACCCTCACACCTCGACGCTTCTACCGTCAAGGTTGGGGTGTGACAGATTGGTATCAGAGCCCATAACTATAGGGATTTAGGTTATTAGAAATGGTGACCTAGACTATAGTTTATGCATGATCCTTATAGAATAGTATTCTTAGGAATACATACTTATTGTTTGCATGCTGCCTAACGCTATGCCTTATTATGTGCAATGTGATGCCTTAGCATAGGTGCCTTTCTGCATGATTACATATTGTTACCCGTCTCCCCTAGACTTATCTTACACATTGATCCTCCCCGACAGTTACTACTTCTTAAACTTATTCTCGTCTCCGAGTAGAATCTATTGATAGGAATTCCTTAGACTTTATGTCTAATCTTATAAATATCTCATCAAGATCTTTGATTTCATGAACCAAAGAACTAGTGTGGTACATAGACACCTGTATTCTGGTTTTCCTGGCAAAAGGCCCTCGGGCTAAGGTAAGCATTTTGCATAAATCCTACGGGATCAGTTATGCTTACCTGGGGATTTCCGGGATGAGTGATAAACTATGACCAACATACACAAGTTTCTGAGGCGAATGGGTCAATTCATCTTGACGTGTCAACGTTTCCAAATGGTGATGCGTCACCAAATGGAATCATTCTGTATATTTCATGATTCTTACCTTAACTGCCCATCGTTACTACCCATTTACCCAATCCTAATCCAATTTGTATTTTCCAGCATGTCTCGTTACCACGGAAACCGAGGAAGATCCGGCCGCAAGCTTGCCGCCATGATTGCCGGCAAATGGCTGCGGTCATCCCGACCATGGTGGCTGAACTCAGCAGCACTATGATCGCAAACGTCACGAACAATAGCAACGGTCAACGGGAAAATAGTGCAAACCAACGGTGTAACAACCAGACTTGCACCTTCAAGCACTTTAGTTCATGCAAGCCTCCCAGTTATAGTGGCAAGGAAGGTGCCACCGGTCTATTAGAATGGTTTGAGGGGATGGAGAACACCTTCGTCAACTGTGAGTGCCCCGAAGCACTCAAAGTGAGGTATGCCACCAGTATGCTGCAGCAAAGGGCCTTAACGTGGTGGAACAGCGAAAAGAGAAACCGAGGCCCCGACGCAATCTTGGCTTTAACTTGGGAGGATTTCAAAAACATAGCCATCGCCAAGTTTTGCCCGAGGAGTGAAATCCAGAAACTGGAGGAGGAATTCTGGAACCTGAAACAGGATGGCGGGAACCATCTTGCGTATTCTACCCGTCATCACGAGCTGAGTATACTGGTGCCACACATGGTGGATACTGTTTCCCGTAATGTGGAAAAATTTATTAAGGGTGTGCCGCCTCAGATTCAGGATGCCGTTGTGGGTAGCCGACCCGCAACTCTGGAAGAAGCTATCACCATCACTGCACAGCTGACGGAGAACCACATCCGAGCGGGCACTATGTTTGCGAAGGGTGCCAAGAAAACCGAGAAGACGACCCCCGAGGAGGTCAAGGAGGTTAAATTCGATAACAGGAAGAGGAAGTTTGTACCGGCACGGAACTACGCCGTGGCTGCCCCTAATCCACCCCAGAGACAGTGTGTTCCCGGGGCTGCACCGGCAGCATAAGTGCCTGTGGCAAGGGCTTATGCCGGCCCTCTACCTATGTGCAACACATGTAAGTACCATCATCCGGGGAACCTTCCGTGTCGCATCTGCACACTATGTGGCAAGTACGGGCACCTCGTGGCAACGTGCCACCGAGCAATGGGAAACGCAGTGACGGAACCAAATCGGGTCTGCTACAATTGTGGAGAACCAGGTCACTACCGTCCCCAATGCCCTCGTATTGTGGGCAATGTTCCGCAAGCTCGTGGACGTGCCTTCAACATCAACACGAACCAAGCTCAAACGAACAACGAGGTGGTGAACGGTACGTAAAATTTCAACCCTATCTCCGGCATTCTTGGCCTATGTAGTCAACACCAAAGCCAAAGGGAAGGAACTCAAAGATGTTCCAGTTGTACGAGAATTCCCTGAGGTCTTTCCCGATGATCTTAGCGGGTTACCTCCCATACGCGAAGTAGAATTCAAAATCGACTTGATTCCGGGAGCAAGCCCCGCGGCTAAATCACCTTATCGACTCGCACCCTCGGAAATGCAAGAACTCTCTAGCCAACTCTAGGAATTATCCGAGAAGGGGTTTGTCCGCCCTAGTTCTTCTCCTTGGGGTACACCTGTCTTATTTGTGAAGAAGAAAGATGGGTCATTCTGCATGTGTATCGATTACCGGGAGCTCAACAAGTTGACCATCAAGAACCGGTATCCTCTTCCTCTATCGACGATCTCTTCGATCAACTCCAAGGAGCTGCAATCTTTTCAAAAATCGACTTGCGTTCGGGTTATCACCAACTGCGAGTCCACGACGACGATATCCCAAAGACTGCATTCCGCACTCGGTATGGGCATTACGAGTTTATGGTTATGCCTTTCGGCTTAACCAATGCTCCTGCAGTCTTCATGGATCTTATGAATCGGGTGTGCAAGCCAACCTAGACAAGTTTGTCATCGTTTTCATTGACGACATTCTTATTTACTCCAAGTCTCGCTCCGATCATGAACTTTATCTCCGTCAAATCCTCGATCTATTGAAGAAGGAACAACTGTACGTGAAGTTCTCTAAATGTGAGTTTTGGCTTGAAGAAGTACAATTCTTAGGGCATGTTGTGAATAGTCAAGGAATTCACGTCGACCCTGCGAAGGTTGAAGCCGTGAAGAATTGGAGTGCTCCCACAACTCCGACGGAAGTTCGATCGTTTCTTGGTCTAGCCGGGTATTATCGGCGATTTATTGCCAACTTCTCGAAAATCGCAAAGCCACTCACGTCCTTGACTCAGAAGAACAAGCCTTTCGAGTGGAAAGCCGAGCAAGAAGAGGCGTTTGAGACATTGAAGCACAAGTTGTGCAATGCTCCTATTCTGACGCTACCGGATGGGAATGACGACTTCACGGTATACTGCGACGCGTCAAAACAAGGCCTTGGTTGTGTTCTCATGCAACGGGGAAAGGTCATCGCATATGCCTCGAGACAATTGAAGGTTCACGAGGTAAATTATACGACGCACGATCTCGAGCTCGGAGCGGTGGTCTTTGCTTTGAAAATCTGGAGACACTATCTATACGGCACACAATGTATAGTCTACACGAACCGCAAGAGCCTCCAACACGTCTTCAATCAGAAGGACCTCAATATGAGGCAACGTCGTTGGGTAGAACTAATTAGCGACTACGATTGTGATATCCGATACATCCCGGCAAGGCAAATGTCGTGGCCGATGCATTAAGTCGAAAGACGCATCAAAAGATGGTCTCCGTTCAAGAGACTCGCGACCGACGCCAATGGTTCGATACATTGGGAGAGTTTGACACTGAAGTCCGACTCGATGTCAACAATGCTACGGTGCTATTGCAAAATTTAAAGATCGATTGTGACATCGAGGCCAGTATTCGAGAAGCCCAGCGAGCGGTGCAAACCGAAAGGAGTATGAAGGAAGAGCTCGAGCCAAATCTCTTAGCCCAATTAGAAACAAGAGCCAATGGGTTAATGTATTTCGCAAACCGAATCTGGATTCCCAAACGCAATAACCTTCGGACTTCTATCATGAACGAAGCACATCGGACTCGTTATTCTATCCACCCGGGCTCCGATAAGATGTACATGGACTTACGGAGTCAATATTGGTGGCCCGGAATGAAACGAGACATAGCAACCTACGTTGCTAAATGCCTTACATGCACGAAGGTTAAAGCGGAACACCAACGTCCAAGTGGTTTACTCGAACAACCCGAAATTCCCATGTGGAAATGGGAACATATATCCATGGACTTCATAACCAAGCTGCCTCGGACATCTCGCGGGCACGATAACATATGGGTAATCGTCGATCGATTGACCAAGTCGGCACATTTCATACCCATACGCGACACATATAAGACATCGAGGTTAGCCCGGATTTACATCGACAAGATCGTAAGCCGTCTTGGTGTGCCTCTTCATATTATATCCGACCGAGATGCTCGATTCACTTCTCACTTCTGGTCTACTATGCAAGAACTTCTGGGTACGCAATTGGTTTTAAGCACGGCTTACCATCCCCAAACCGATGGCCAAACCGAGCGGACGATCCAAACCCTAGAGGACCTGTTACGTCTCTGTGTCCTTGATTTTGGTGGCGACTGGGATACACACCTGCCGCTCGCAGAATTCTCAAAGAACAACAGTTACCATTCAAGCATCCAAATGGCACCGTTTGAAGCACTTTATGGACGTAAGTGTCGTTCACCAATTTGCTGGACCGACATTGGTGAGAATCTTATCACCGGTCCTGAGCTCATACAAGAGACGACCGACAAAGTCGCTATCATCCGCAAGAACCTGGAAGTGGCAAGGAGCCAACAGAAAAGCTACGCTGATAAACGTCGCAAGCCACTGGAATTCCAAGTTGGGGAGATGGTCCTCCTCAAGGTCTCACCGTGGAAGGGTGTGGTTCGCTTTGAAAGGAAAGGCAAGTTAGCTTCGAGGTTTGTAGGGCCTTTCAAGGTTCTGAAAAGAATCGGGAAAGTGGCCTACAAACTAGAACTACCCTCCGACCTTAGTGGAATTCACCCGGTCTTCCACGTCTCGAATCTGAGGAAGTGTCTGGCCGACGATAATTTGCATGTGCCATTGGAAGACATTCAGATCGACGACTCACTACACTTCGTTGAGAAACCCGTCGAAATCATGGATCGCATTATGAAGAAGACTAGGACCTCTACGACCCCAATTGTAAAGGTTCGATGGGAGAACAAACGAGGAGCGGAATTCACTTGGGAGCGTGAAGAACATATGAAGAAGACGTACCCTTCCTTATTCTTGTAACCCCTTTTTGATTCTTAATTTCGGGACGAAATTCTTTTAAGTTGGGGAGACTGTAACATCCTGTATTTTTGTTTATTTTATTTATGCCAATTTATAGCATTCTTAGTAAATTTTTTATATATAATAATACTAACAATAATAATAATAGATGATGATGATAATAATAATAATAATAATAATAATGAAAGTAATAATAATAATAATAAAAATAATAATAATAATAACAATAATAATAATAACAGCAATAATAATAATAATAATAATAATAATAATAATAATAATAATAAATAATAACCATAATGTTAATGGTAATAATAATATATTAATAATAATAATAATAATAATAATAATAATAATAATAATAATAATAATAATAATAATCTAGAATTAAAGTGCAGGGGGTTGCTTTGCAATGTTGAAAACTTTAAATAAGGATTTATTACATAAAATAAAGGAGTTTAAAAGTAGAGGGACCATTTGTGTAAATTGCCCAAACCCACCCCCCTTTACCCCGTTTTTCCGGTGGCTTCGGCCGGAGCTCCGGCCGAGCTCCGGCGAGCTTCAAACCCCCATTTTAAAAGCGATTTGACCCCAATTAAACCGCCCAACACTCTCGACCCTATGTTTCGAACCCGAACCAACTCAAATTTGAGTTTTCCCACTCGTACAACCTTCCAAATCGAAGTCGGGACCAACTCTAACAAAATTCGAATCAAACCTTGCCAAATTCGCAAATTGAATCAAATCAATCATTCCCAAAGATAATACGCGGTTTAACAAATTAATCGAACCATCAATTACGCATCATAACAACCCGAATCTCACAAATTTGGTAAACATAAACGCGGTTTCAAATTCAAACGGGTTATTCTCGAAACCATGAAATCAAGATTATAAATTGTGGTCTTTCGGTTCATTGTGAAGTTCCTGAACTCACTGAACCCTCAATTTCACCATAAACCCTCTCGATCAGAAAACCCCAACCCAAGAACATCCGAACCTAAACCGAACTAGAAATCACCCAAAGCCTTATCAAAACAGGTAATTAAAACCTGTTTTCTACTCGTTTTCGTTCAAGGAACAAAAGCCCTATGATGATTTAGGTGATTAACACCGAATCGAGGGTCAATTTTGGCCTTGAACAAAACTAGGGTTCATCGGATTGGGGGAAACTGTGGCGATTTGGTTTAAATTTAATACAAACCAAAATGAAGCAAGGCCACGGCCCTGGTTCACTGGTTCCTGCGCTCCACCTTTCAGAAGGGGTCCCGGGTTCGACCCCGGGCAACCCCCATTTTCTTTTTCTGATTCTTTTTCCTTTTTATTTTCATTTCTTTTTATTTATTTAACCTTTTTAAATTCTGAAAATTTCTAAAATTATTTTATAAAATGCAGAATTCATTTAAACTTTTGTTTAATTAATTTTGTGACTAAATTAATTTTATAAAATACTTTTGTATTTATAAATACATTTTTGTATTTTTAAAAATACAAAAGAAATATGTGAAAATAATACTTGTATATGTTTATATATATTTAAATACTTAAATTGTTTATCTACTTATTAATATATAATATTATATATATAGTTCATTTTTAATATATTTATAGTTCATTTTTAATAATTAAATATCTATATATATATATATATATATAGTTCATTGTTTTTAAATATATATATATATATATATATATATACATAGTTCATTTTTAATATTTAAATCTTGTGTTATAATTATTATATGCAATCTTTATAAATCGGTTTAACGCACAATTAAATCAAGTTTTTCTTCTTATTTATATTATTTTTTCTCATACGCGCAAACAATTAATTATTTCAAAGTATAAAAATCCATTCGTTCCATTTATCCGATCGCATTTTAACATGTAATAAATACGAATAATTATTAAATCCTATTAGACTTACAACCCTAAAATATAATTAATCGTCAAACAAATTATAACGCGTTACCTTATTCTTAATTAGGTGCCTTGTGGCGTTTGTGTTGGAAATCTTATTCGTGGTTATTCTTATTACATCTGCAAGTCTCCCTTATTAAACACGTGAGTTCTTATGCCCCGCTTTACGTTTATTTCACACCTTTCGGGGTGAAACATGTTGCTTATACAAACTTACACATACACGCTTTGATACTTATTATACACGTGCAATTCTTTACATAGTCATGGTTGTTTGAATATGTTAAGTATTATATGAGATGTGACATACGTGTGCAATCATTAACTATTGCTAGCCTAGCGAAGTCTTAGATCTTTGGGCCTGACAAGCCTATTTGGTGCTAAAGCCGAGGAATTGCTGGCTCCTAGGAGCCGTATGCTTGTGCACAAGGGAACCAAATACACTTAGCTAATCATGCTTATTCATATTATTCAGTCGAGGTTTGATTGTAACTATGCATGTTCTATATACTTACTATCTTGTAACCATTGACTAGAATTGCCACGTTTTAGTATACTTATTATATATAAAACCATGAGAACTCACCAACTCGTTAGTTGACTTTATTTTCAACATGTTTCAGGTAATGTGCAAGCTTAGTGATGATTGAAGAAATGCTTAAACCTAGAACATGGACCTAGGCTTAATAAAGACAATTGGATTCTTGTTTTCGTTTGATGTATTTTGAGACTTTGATGTATGTGGTGTTTGAAACAATTGATTAATGACATTTTACATTTTAACATAGCGTTATGTGGCTGTGAACAATCTTAACCCTCACACCTCGACGTTTCCGCCGTCAAGGTTGGGGTGTGACAATATATATATATATCTTTCTCTCACTCTCTCTCATACATGCAGCGGTGATTGGGGCTGTGGTGGTGGTGGTGACGGGGGCTGTGGTGGGCTGTGAGGGGGGCTGTGGTGGGCTGTGAGGGGGGCTGTGGTAGGCAGTGATGGGATTGTGGTGGGCGATTGGGCTATGGTGATAGCGAATGAGGGTTATGGTGGTGGCGATAGCGGTTATGGTGGTGGCGATAGCGGTTGTGGTAGTGGCGTTGGGGGCTGCGGTGGCGGTGTTGGGGACTGCGGTGGCGGCGTAGGGGAGGCTGCGATAGGATGATGGGAAGTCGTGGTGGCGGTGACAGGAGGTTGTGGTGGCCGTGATGATGACAAATGGTTATAGTGGCGATGATGGGGAACTTGTGGTGGTGGTGGGCAGGCTGTGGTGGTAGTGACGTGTAGGCTGTGGTAGAGCCATGGAGGTGATGGTGGTTGGTTATGGTGGTGGGGATGGAGGTTTTGGTGGTGGTGATTGGGTTTGTGGTAGTGGTAATGGAGATAAGGGAGATGTGTGAGAGAGATAAGTTGTGTGGGGTTTAGAGATAAAGAGTTTTAATATGTGAAAAAAATAAGTGGGAGGGTCGGTCCCACAACTTTTTTTTTTAGAATTTGAATGGTAGTTTAGTACTTTTAACGAACTTTTAACAGAAAATATTAACGGTGTTAGTATTCAGGACGCAAATGGATGAAAAAAAAATGAAAAGTCAGGTGACATAGTGACGTTTTTAAAATTTAGGGATGCAACACGTTATTTTTTGAAAAAGTCGGGAATACAAATAGTAGTTTACTCTAAATAAATCAATCAATAGTTATAATTATAAGAAAAATATATTACTTAAGTTTGATTTTATAACTTTAGGCTCAAACGTTTTTCAAACAAATAAAAATGATTTAATTTGTATTTTACCTATTAATATAAATGCCTAAATGATAAGAAAGTAAATAAAAAGGTTAAATTTGTATTTTAACTATTAAATATAAGGACTAGATGATAAAATCCACCTCGAGATCAGGGGGTGGTATTCCTGGACTGGGTAAGTTTGATTTAAAAAAAAACTATGTAAAGTAGTGTGTTACGTTTTGCTTTTTATTTTTTTATTGAGATATGTTTTTTATAAAACAAAAACACTACGCAACATCCATGTTAGGTTTTTGTTGAGAAGTGCATAAAAGATTTTATTAACAAAATAAAAACCTAAAATTTATTAAGAACGAAAGGAGGCATGCTGTAAAACACTTTCTAATAAGAAATTGACATTTCAAATATGACTTATATCTCTTCCCAATACTTTAAAGTGATTAGTAAAAAGAAATTTCCAATATAAATGCTAATTTAAGATAATAATTTTATTTAAAAGTAATTTACTTGAACCACGTCTGAAAGAAGTCGGTTGTAAATCACTTGAAATCAAACCAACTCTAGACATGGTGTCGTCCTAGATTTCCCCAAAATAATTATTCTAATCTAATCTAAACTTATATAAATAAAATATTGTAATTAATTTAAAAAACTAAAATAAATAAATTAAAAGGTGAAATGTAGTATTTTTAAACTTGTATATTTAAAAACTTTTAAATTAATTTTAGATAATCTATAATACTATCCAATTATAAACAAATTAATAAAAAAGTATTACTAGATGATCTATAGTACCTTCTTACTTTATATTTCCTACATGAAAGAAAACATACTCAAGGTATTAATAATTGACAAAACAGTGAAGCACGTGGTGATAGTTGATGTGCACTATTTTATTTTTTATATTATATAATAGACACTAAATTATATAATATAAATCACTTTAATGCAGTGATCCACAAAAAAAAAATTATTAATCCCCACCGACATAGGGGATTAATAAGAATAGTAATATAAGAGTTTAAGTGAAAAAAATAACCATCGGATCGGGGGTGGAGTAGATTTTTTTAATATAAAGTTTTTATTGAGAAGTGATTTTAACAAAATAAAAAATGTACACAACACGCATGGTAGGTTTTTGTTATAAAGTTCTTTTTTTCTATCTATATTTTTATTTTGATTTTTATGAAAATCATGAAGTCCCTGCTAGTATGAAATGAAATACAAACTTGTTTTTTTTCCTCCCCGCGCTACGCCGGGGAAGTCCGTTCACTTTTTCATGCGTAATGTTGCACGTTACTTCGATCGTTATCGGGCCGGCTTGTTAAAAACCAAAAAAGGTAAAAGTCATGTGGCAAGACTCTTTAATAGTAAACTTTAGTGGTCGGACTCGGAAAACACGTAATGGAAGACAGGTCATTCTTCTCACATGCAACATCGCGTTATATTCAAAAGTAAATAATGTAGAGCATATAACCAACCCCTATATAACCATGACCTATAACAGATCAGTTCCACAGTATATTAGCAACCTAGTTCTAACCAACATTGAAGCTAAAACAAATCTAAAAATGCAGCTACATTGCCGCCAAAACAATTTTGAAAAATGCAGCATTTTCCTACTAACCAGCGAGGAACAAAAATGCGTGCTCTTTAAAATATGTAGTCACATTTAATGAATCTATCTATGGCCAATGAACAAAATATATTACACAACAGATTCTTGGTTGAGAGACTTACTTTCTACACTGTGATCAAGGTTTCTTCCATAGAATATGAATCTGAAACCTTTCTTCTACCTCCAAGTTAGACTACAGCCCATGGTGGAAAGCTTCATTCTTCTAACAATGATGCGATTAGTTTTCATGGGGATGGCTCCCAAATTGGTAGATCGAACAACGGGTGCCTCAACCATTGTTCTTCTGCATCACATAAGGCTTCAGCAACATCACATAATCTTGAAATATCAATAGTGACTTCCTGAGCTTCAGCCTACAAAGTAATCAGATTTCCCCTATATTACTACAAACCCATAAAGAAAGACACTAAATTTCTAATTCAAAGCCCTAAAACTCCCAAGAAAACATGTAAAATTGAAATAAACTTCTGAATTATAATGAAAATTTTAAAATTGATTGCTAGAATTAGAATATTAGTTGTAGGAAAATGTTGAATTCGACATTGAATTTCTAATAAAATTGTGGCTTCCTGAGCTTCAACCTGCAAAGTGATCAAATTTCTACCAAATCATCTTCAAAGTTCAAACCCATAAAGAAAGACACTGAATTGCTAACTCAGAGCCCTAAGAACCCCAAGAAAACATGTAAAATTTGAATAAACCTCCGAATTATAACGAAAATTTTGAAACCCATTGCTAGAAATTGAACATTATCGATCGAAATTCGTCAATAAAATCCATGGAGACTTAAAGTTTTCAATTCGACAATAACCACCATCACCAAAATACAGCAACTATTAAAGGGTGTTCTCAAACCTGTGCAATTAGGGTATCGGCGAGTTTCCGATGAGCAAAATACGTCATATTCTCCGGCAAAATACCCACCATCTGACCCGACACCGGCGATACTGCCGATGGTGGTTGATTTTGTGCACAATCTTGCAATGCCTTCAAGGTGTTCGACAAAAGTCCCCAATGATCGATCTCTTGCTGATAGCTTGTTTTGAGCTTTAACAGCACCTTCTTCTTCCTTTCTCTTCGTGCTTTCGCTTCAGCTGCGGGATCCGGCGGTGGGGCGGCGGCGGTGACGGTGGTTTGAAGGCGTTGTCGCTTCAGACGCCGGTAGACGAAACCGTCGTCGTTGATGAGCTGCGGCGGTGGAGGAAGGAGCCAGCTTTTAGTAGATGGGTGTTGTGGGTGATGAATAGTACTATTCATCGATGAATAGTACTATTCATCACAACTTGCAAATTTCATATTATAGAATGTACACAATGGTAAATTTAGTGATTTTAGATTAAAAGAAGGGCATGTTTGGAAAATGAAAGCAGAATTTTTCGGTTTATGTCTAGAAGCCTTAAAAGAAGCCACACCTTAAAACCCACAACATTATTATCTTTAGTATCTCGACCCAACGTTTCAAATTAAATTCTCTAAAATGCCACTTTACTTATTTCTAAATCATCATTATTATTTTCAATGTGATATTTTTTATTTTTTATTTTTGAAGGACTGGGTGAAATTTTCATTAGAACTACTAGTAAGATATTAGAGAGAGAATACATACACCAATATTCAAAGATTTATATCTGAATATTAAATCTACTCCAATTTACCCAGTTTACGTCTATTTTCCTAGATCTATTTTTGATCCAAAGATAGGAGACCGTCTTTATTCCTCCAGTTATGCTCGGCACCAGTGGATGCTTGTCTTTGTAAATTAGATCGTTCCTCGTTTTCCATATGCTCCAAACTGTTATTAGAACAATTGCTTGAATTGTTTTTTTCTTCCATTTTGACCCATTGATTTGTTCATGAATCTTCAAGAGACCTTCAAAAGAGAAAGCATAAATGGGAGGGAGTTTTATCCAAGAGCTTATTGCAGCCCAAATTAACTTCAGAAGCAAACATACAAGATGTGAATAAATGGGTATGCAATTCAGAATAATCCTTGCAGAACGGGCATGAAAGATCCAAGATATGCAGACCCCTCTTCTTTAACATAAGTTTGTTTCTTTTATGATTTGTTTTAAGTAAATTAATGATTACACTAAAATACAAAAGATGTTTGTGATTTTAATGTCATCAAACTATTTTGGGTAATTAAATTCATTTAATGATCAAATGTAAAATCATGGTGAAAGATCAAACAAGCTTAGGAGTGCACGCTTGTTTTTGAAATGTTATAATTTTAAATGTTAAATAATCACAAGACCACAAGTGTCCATGAGCAGCATCCCCGATAGCCAAGTCTAAAAGACGGAAGCCCTAGTGGTCAAGCTGAAACGAAACATGTTTTGACATGTTTATGTTGCATTGGTAACCATTTTGGAACAAAAAAATGGTATGAAAGTCACTTGAAATTGAACCTCGTTAGTAACTGAACCTCGCTAATAACTGAACCTCGCTAGTAACTGAACCTCGCTAGTAACTGAACCTCGCTAGTAACTGAACCTCGCTAGTAACTGAACCTCGCTTTAAACTTTAAGTTCAATAGAAATTTGCTAAACGTTTGGTGGAAACTTAGGGGGCGTTTGGTTCGCGGAATTTGTTGGAATTAGAATTGGAATTGGAATTTGAATTGTAATTCAAAGAAATTGCATTTGGAATTCAATATTTTCAAATGATTTGGAATTCAAAGGAATTGGAATCTATAAAGGGAATTTAAATTCCAAATGCATTTCCAGTGCCAACACATTATAAAGGAATTGGAATTTATCACCCGTTGCAAACTGCCACCACCTCAATGACCACCTATCATCGTCGCTACATACCACCGACCGCCGCCGCCGACACCGTCGACAATCGACCGCGACCACCAACCGCGCCCGTTGCCGAAAACCGACCGCCGCCACCGATCGACCGCCACCAACTGATAACGCTCGTCGTTGAGACACGGTTCAACAACGACAGTCGGTGACAATCGATGATTAGGGGTGGCAGTGGTCGGCGTCGGCGGCGGTCGGTGGGTGGCGGTGACGGCAATTGGGGTCGGCGGTGACGGCAATTGGGGTCGGCGGTGGTCGGGGTCGGCGGTGGTCGGGGTCGACGTGGTCGGGGTCGGCGGTCGGTGACGAACGACGGCGGTCGGCGGCGGCGGTCGGTGACGGACGGCGGCTGTCGGCGGTCGACGACCGTGGTCAGTGATCGGGGGCGAGCAGCGGCGTCGGCGATCGGCGGTCAGGGTCGTCGGTAGTGTCGGTCGGCGGTGACCGGGGTGGTAGATGACGGTTAGTGGTGGAGGCAAGAGTCGGTGGAATTTGAAATCCTTCAATATTTGGAAGGATTTTGAAATCCTTTATTTGAAGGAATTTGATGGAATTAATTCCAATTCCAATTCCAATTCCTTTTTCAACCAAACACGTGAAGAATGGAATTCAAATTTCAATTCCAACGAATTCCTACCAACCAAACACAATAACCAATGGAATTCAGATTCCAATTCCATTAAATTCCATTGAATTCCTGCATACCAAACGCCCCTTAAAGTTCGGTAAAAAGGAAAGTTTAATGGAAACTTCATAACTAAAAGTAGTTAAGCAGTAAGTTACCACCAAGGGTGGTATTTGCCTAGGATAACTTCAACCAAATGAGGTAATGTTTTATGGTTGTAAGAGCATTCACATTAGCTTCTCTATCTGTATTTTTATATTTATATTAAAAACATTACTTTTTCTTTCTCTTTCAATTAAATAATATTTTTTATATTTTTTATCATTGTCTCGTCATTCACGCGATTCCCCGTCCATCGATTGATCATGTGAGTACGCCTCCGGTCAACGCATAGCGAATGAAAAAGCGTTCATCCTAGAACCCCTTTTAAATTCATTAAAAAATTTACGGGAGTTGTACCGTATTTTTCCAAATATGAGGAAATATGGTACAACCCTCATAAATTTTCACTATTATCCCCATATTATATAGCATGCACTTACATAGAAATAAGGAACCCTTAGTTCAACTGTTTAAGATAAGTTACACATGACATGTAAACAATGAGAGGTCATGAGTTCAAGTCACAGATGTAGAAAAGTGGTATTTTGGGCGGTTATATTTTATTTTTTGGGCGGTTCAGAAAACTAAAGCATTAAAATTTTAAAATAAATCATGAAAAAAACCGCCCAAAAAACCCAAAAAACGCCTAGAAAATTAAGTAACCGCCCATAAAATAAAAAACACCAAGAAATGTTTTTCAAGTTTGAAATTTAAACCAAAATGTCGACTTATTCAACCTCAAACTCGTATCATAATTACTTCCTCTTTTTCGATTAAAATCATCTCTCTCTCTCTCTCAAACTGTTCAATTATTCATCTTTTTCAATTACTACCTCTCCTCCAACCTATTCAATCATTTTCTTTACTTATTTCTATATCTTTTTTATGAATAAAGGAAGATTTGAAGGTTACTAAATTGATTAAAGGTTTATTCTATTTAGTTTTTTCTCATTATATATAGATACATGAATAATATTGTATTTGATCAATGTTATTATGTTTTGTTTTTAGTGAGTCAATTTATATTGAACATCTATATATCATTCATCTCCACGTATATTCAACATATATTTAGAATCTTCATTAAAAGTAAGTAAATTCTAACTCAAACTTTATTATTAAATATGTATGTATATGTGTATGTGTATGTGCATGTGCATGTGCATGTATATGCGGGCAGGGCGCCGGCGGGCACGCGGCCGAAAGCGCGCGGGCAGGCACGCTGGCGCGGGCGCGAACGCAGGCGCAAGCGGGGGCGCGGGCGCGGGTGCGGGCGCGGGAGCGGGCGCGGGCGGGGGAACGGGAGCGAGGGCGCGGGCGGGCGGGGCTTGGGCGGGCGTGGGCGTGGGCGGGGGCGCGGGCGCGGGCGGGGGCGCGGGAATGGGCGGGGGCGCGGGAGGGGCGTGGGCGGGGGCGCGGGCGGGGGCGGGGGGCGGGGGCGCGGGCGGGGGCTCGGGCGCGGGCGGGGCGCGGGCGGGGCGCGGGCGCGGGGGGGCGCGTGCGGGGGCGCGGGCGCGGGCGGGGGGGCGCGCGGGGGCGCGGGGGCGGGGGCGCGGGGCGGGGCGCGGGCGGGGGCGCGGGCGGGGGCGCGTTCGGGGGCGCTGGCGGGGGCGCTGGCAGGGGCGCGAGTTTAAATAGTAAGTAAATTGATGCCACATAATAGTTTTGTAATGTAATTTTCACAACCCGGGAATAAGCGTTCAAAAGAATAAAGATGTGTAATCAGACCAACAATGTTTCAAAAGAATGTTTGTCAAGTATTGTATAGTCTCAAATGCATCCTAGGGTCTCCACTAAGGCAGCACTCCTAGAATCTTCAATTAGCATTATCATCTGAAAAGATATGCTCAAAATGGTTAACAAAAATTGTTGGTGAGCTCGCAGGTTTAAATAGTAAGTAAATTGATGCAGCATAATAGTTTTGCGGAATACCGTGAATACAGTTATAAGTAAGCAAAATCACATGACAAATGAGCTTCACAACCAAACCTAATGACGTACACACAGAATCTTGTCGGAATATATTCACCCAAGGGCCCGTTCCTAGCCACTATTGGTACCAACTAGTATACCAACAAGCAAGGGTGGGGGTGTCAACCCAGTAGTACTACCATTACATATCCGTCGGTTCCAACACCGGAATTAAATGGTTGTAAAGAAAGTACCACACAGCGAACTCATGTATGTATCAGATAAGTAATCACAAAACAGTAACAAGTTGATTTCAAGAATGTAAGTTGTACAACATAAAAATGGGTGAGCATACTTTTCCCCCAAGTTTGTAAATGATTGAAGTATTGAATAAGCATAAAAGGGGCCACGAAACTCACTTGTTCGGTGGTAAGTATGGATGATCAAGTTCCAAATGTTGTATGCAATAAAAGGTCAAACACCTATTAATAGTTATCGTTAAGCATCAATGATACGTTTAATGAAAATAGTAACGTTCGGTCGGTTCGGGTTGTATCGGTTCGGTCACGTGGAACACACACAAGCAGACATAAGTATTAGATCTTATATAGATCCAAGTACTTGGAATCGTCGCCATTACCGATGATATTAGTGTAAATGTTTCATTGTTGTTAGAGAAGTACTTAGTAAATTTTAATGGTTACAAATCAGTTCTTGATAATTGTAAAAATGTTAACGTTGATTAGATTTGTGATAACATTAGTAAGTTTTATAATGTTAACTTTAATATTGTCATTAGCAATGGCAACCGTATAGATGTCATCTTAACATCACACGACATACACACACCACACATAAGAAGGAACTCACGTACAACCACTTCAGGAACTCCATGAATTCCAGAGGTTTCCGACGGTTGTCG
Source organism: Flaveria linearis (assembly GCA_024085815.1). Taxonomy (NCBI): domain Eukaryota; kingdom Viridiplantae; phylum Streptophyta; class Magnoliopsida; order Asterales; family Asteraceae; genus Flaveria; species Flaveria linearis. The sequence continues at coordinate 43,573,293 of CM044017.1, read as the reverse complement.
GCGTAGCTCTTTTGGCGATCTCTGGCTGCTTTTAGTCTGTCTTTGATCTGGAAGATCTTGTCCGTTGTTTCCTGAATGATCTCTGGGCCTGTCAACTGACTTTCACCATTCTCTGCCCAGCAAACTGGAGACCTACATTTCCTTCCATACAGGGCTTCAAACGGAGCGCATCCAATGCTCGTATGGTAGCTGTTGTTGTAAGAGAACTCAATTAATGGTAGATGAGTGTCCCAACTACCACCAAAATCGATTACACAAGCCCTAAGCATGTCTTCCAATGTTTGTATCGTTCGTTCGCTTTGACCATCTGTTTATGGATGATAGGCAGTACTCAAATCTAATCGAGTGCCTATCGCTTTCTACAGTGTCTGCCAAAATTATGAAGTAAATCGGCTGTCACAGTCGATATGATCGACACCAGCACTCCGTGCCTTGTCACAACCTCGTGTATGTACAATCTCGCCAACTTATCCATCTTGTAATCCTCTCGGATTGGTAAGAAATGAGCCGACTTCATCATACGGTCCACTATAACCCATATCGAGTCGTGCCCACTACTCGTTCTAGGAAGTTTGGTAATAAAATCCATGGCTATGTTCCATTTCCATTCAGGAGTTTCTGATTGCTACAGTAATCCTGATGGTTTTTGATGTTCAGCTTTAACTTTTGAGCATGTCAAGCATCGGCTTACATACATAGCAATGTCTTTCTTCATACCTGGCCACCAATACAGATCTTTGAGATCATGGTACATCTTGTCTGCACCAAGGTGAACAAAATACCTTGACTTATGTGCTTCGTCCATAACCAAAGTACGTACGTCTCCCCATTTGGGTACCCATATGCGATCCACAAAATACTGTAAGTTGTCTTCCTTGCAACACATTTGCTTATCCAGGCCTTGAAATTCTTCCCTATAATGTTTTCTTTCTTCAGTGCTTCACCTTGTGCTGTTAGAGTCTGAGCTTTCAGGCTCGTTTGAATAGTCAACCCCAACGCTCGTGCACGTAGTGGTTTCATGCGTTCTTTGCGGCTTAAAGCATCGGCCACCACGTTCGCTTTCCCCGAATGATACCGGATTTCACAATCGTAGTCACTAAGTAACTCTACCCAGCGTCGCTGACGCATATTAAGTTCCTTCTGATCCAAGATATGTTTGAGGCTCTTATGATCTGTGTAGATGATGCATTTGGTTCCATACAAGTAATGCCTCCATATCTTAAGTGCAAATACCACAGCGCCCAACTCCAGGTCATGAGTCGTATAGTTCTTTTCATGCACTTTAAGTTGTCGTGAGGCATAGGCGATTACCTTATCCCTTTGCATTAGTACACATCCTAGTCCTTGATGTGAAGCATCGCAGTACACTACAAAATCATTAGATCCGTCCGGAAGGGACAATATCGGTGCATGGCATAACTTTTCTTTCAACTTATTGAACGCCTGTTCTTGTGCATGTCTCCAATCAAATTTCTTGTCCTTCTGAGTCAGCAGTGTTAATGGTTGAGCGATCTTTGAAAAATTCACGATGAAACGTCGATAGTATCCGGCCAATCCTAAGAATTGCTGTATTTCTGAAGGTGTCTCGGGTGCTTCCCATTTCCTCACTGCCTCGATCTTACCGGGATCCACGTGAATCCCATTTTCGTTCACCACGTGTCCTAAAAATTTCACTTCTCGTAGCCAAAACTCGCACTTCGAGAACTTAGCGAAAAGTTTCTCTTCTTGTAGTAGATTCAGTATTGCCCGAAGGTGTTCCTAATGGTCCTCTTTCGATCGGGAGTAGATAAGTATATCGTCTATGAACACGATCATGAACTTATCCAAATAAGGTTTGCACACTCGATTCATCAGATCCATGAACACGACTGGTTCATTAGTCAGTCCGAACGGCATAACTAAGAACTCATAGTGCCCATACCGCATTCTAAATGCTGTTTTCGGTATGTCATCCTCGAAAACCCTTAGCTGATGGTATCCTGAACGAAGGTCGATCTTGGAGAAATACGAGGCTCCTTGTAGCTGATCAAACAGATCGTCGATCCTGGGGAGAGGATATTGATTCTTCACGGTTAACTTGTTCAACTCACGGTAATCGATGCACATACGGAACGACCCATCTTTCTTTTTGACAAATAATACCGGTGCTCCCCATGGTGAGTGACTCGGCCGGATAAAACCCTTCTCCTGTAGTTCCTGTAATTGACTAGATAACTCTTGCATTTCTGATGGTGCTAACCGATACGATGCCTTTGCTACCGGTGTAGCTCCAGGAACCAACTCTATACGAAATTCCACCTGTCGTGGAGGAGGCAAACCCGACAAGTCATCAGGGAATACATCCAGGTAGTACCGTACTATTGGAATGTCTACCAATTTCCTCTCCGCATCCTTCTTTTCTACCACATGAGCCAGAAATACGTAGCATTGCTTTCGTAAACTTCGGCACGCTTCCATGTAGGAGATAAGCTTTAGGTTTCTTCCCGGTCATACTCCTTAATCCTGAGTACCTCCCCGTCTGGCTTGGGGATTCGTACTACTTTTTCCTGACAGACAATCTCAGCTCTATGTTTTGACAACCAATCCATTCCCACAATCACGTTGAAACTTCCTAACTCAAAGGGTATCAAGTCTATATCGAATGCATGGTTCTCCAAATCATCGAGCACTTTCTAATAATCTTATCGGCCTGTACAATTCTACCGTTGGCCATTTCTACAGAGTAGCTAGTTTCTAGCCTACTAGGGTTCAAGTCAAGCATGTGAGCAAATTCAGAGGACATAAAACTATTGTCTGCTCCAATATCAAACAATATAGATGCGAAGTGGTGATTGAGCAAGTACGTACCCGTAATGACATTCGGGTCCTGACGGGCGTCATTTGCTCCGATGATGAACGCACGTCCTCTGGCAGCATTTCCTTGATTTCCCTGGCCATGATTACCAGCTATGGCCATCACTTGTGGTTGGTTGTTTCCTTGTTGACCCTGAGCCTAATTTAGTCTGGGGCACATGTTCTGGTAGTGATCAGGGCTTCCACACTCATAGCAAACCCTAGTATTTCCTGCAGGGTTAACCGCATTAACCGGCGCAACCAGATTCCGCGCCACTCTGCAGTCTCGCACCAAATGCCCCGGGCGTCTACAGTTTACACAAACCCGACATGGCATTGCTTGGGGGTGATGAAAATTGCACCTGTTACACTTAGGGTGCGGCCCGACATATTCCTTCCTACCATGGGCCACTGCCACGAAATTCCTGGTCGTCTTGGCCCGTTTGTCAAATTTCCTGGTACTCGATGTAACGCCCCGAAATTTCCCGCAAGCATTTAATAATAATGGCTTTTAAGGGTTAATTTAAGAAATAAAGGGGTAAATTAGTAGGCTATGGATCAAATTAGCCTTAATGGGCTAGGCTTGATGGGTTTAAGGGCCCTAATCAGCCCTTAAACCATGCATGATAGATCCATTCCACCATTTCAAACCCTAGCCACCAAATTCGTAGAGAGAGAAAGTAGAGAGAGAAAGTGGGAAGAACTCAAGATTTGGAGCTTGAAAGATTGGAAGATTAAGAGCCGGGTGATTGGAGCATCAAAACTTAAGGAAAGAGCAACAAAACAAGGTAAGAATCGACCTCTAAGGCCTTCTGTAGATCAAACCCGGATTCTAGGGTTTTGGGGTTTTGAAAAGTTCAAAGAAACACATAAAGGTCAAATTTTACGTATGAAAACGTGTAAAAAGCTTAGATTTGGTTTCATGGAAGGTAAACCAAGGATTTGGACGTAAAAAGTTAAGATTTTGGGTTAAAAACAGGCTGGTTCTTAATTTCTGTTCATCCAGCGAAACTAGGCCCCGATCCAGCGAAACTAAGCCTTTATCCAGCGAAACTGTTAAATTCATTCAGCGAATCTAAAGGGATTCCAGCGAAAAGCGAAACTACAGTTTCGCTGATAAGTTCGCTAAGTACTAGGCTGACCTATAGACATTGCGAAACTAGGAAATTCCAACGAAAGTTGGGCGCTCAAGGCAGCGAATCTGTCTAGCGAAACTAGCAGAAGTGCTGCCCAGCGAAACTGGTAGCGAAACTGCCAGCGAAACTGGCAGCGAAACTACCAGCGAAACTGTGGGCGAAACTATGAAGAAAATGACGTTTTTGTGCATTAACTTTTGTGCAGCTAGAGTATCCAGACTATAGCTTAAGTGACTTAGAATTTAAGCTATTTGGACCAGTTCAGGTGAGTTCTAGATCCCCCGTTTTATACATGTTTTAAATGTTTTGGGGCGGTGTGCATACTAAATACTTACCCTTATTACCAGTTCTTTTAAAGTAAAGTTTTATACACTATCCTATATGGAAAATGGGGTTTTCTAATGAATTGTCTTGTATTGTGTTGTGTTATATTATGTATAACTTAAACATGAAAGTGAAACTTAAAGAAAGGTTATGAGGCCCATAACATGTACCTTGATAAAGTGATAAAGTAAAGCCTTGCAAGCAATTGATAAAGTAGGGTTGCATTCGTTGTGCCCTCACCAGTGATAAAGTGATAAAGTATGCTCGAACAGGCAGGTCAGTAAGTCCTAAATTGGCATGACAATAATGGCCTGATCGGGTACGACAGTAAGTCCTTAATTGGCATGTCGGTAAAGTCCTAGGCGAGCCTAGGCACCGATAGTGATAGAGAATTGGCGGATAAAGAAGAGTAATAAATAACAATAAATAATAAAGTACTGATAAAGTGATAGCATGTGTGTACTTATATTTTGATACACAATGATTATTTTCAACTGATAAAGCTAATGTCTCTTACGAAAGTTATTTAGCAAAGTAAACCTAGAATTCACTCAGCGAAGCTGACTTTTGTATGCATATCAGTTGACAGGTAAGAGTTAGAGCTATGGAATAGAGGCATGGGACTGAAGCTTCTTGGCACTAGAAGACTGGCATCCCTGAAGAAGAAAAGCTAAACAAAGGACTCTTAAATAGTTTTGAGAATTAAAGACAATGTTTATATTTTCTTTGTAATGAATTTAAATTACGGAATTTTCCGCTGCAATATATATATATATATATATATATATATATATATATATATATATATATATTATGCATATATGAGTAAATGATTGTCTTAAACCAATGTTAAGCTGTGAATGACCAACTGTGAGGTCCCCCTGAGAAAGGTGGGCCTTACACTCGACCTGCTCGCTTCTCCAACATCCTTCCTCTTCTCAGCTCCTTTCCCCAGAACCCAGTTCTCACCATCTCATCTGTTAAAGTACCAGCCTTTAGAATCGCACTCTGAATAGTTGAGGGGCTGCTGCTGTTACCATTGCCCGGATTTGAGGCACAAGTCCCCAGATGTACCTTTCGATCCTCTTGGATTCCGGAGTGACCAGATGTGGAACCAGTCTTGCCAACTCATGGAAACGATCAGTGTAAGCTGCGTGCCAGCTCTTACCATAGCATGATTCCAGAACTCCTGCTCCAACTTCTGCATCTCATTGAGTGGACATTATTCTTCGGTGATTAATGCTTTAAACTCATCCCAAGTCATCTGCATTGCTGATTCTCTTCCCCTCGCTTGAATCTGTGTGTTCCACCAAGTTAGTGCTTTGCCCTGTAGTGAACACGTGGCATACTTAATCTTTTGACTGTCTAGGCATTCACTTATATCAATGACTGCCTCCATCTTCTCAAGCCACTTAGTTAGGGCTATCGCCCCACCTTTCCCATCAAATTCTTTTGGTTTGCAGGCCACAAACTCCTTGTATGAACATCCCCGTCTTGTATTAACAATCTCAGTTTCGTTGCCAATAGTACCACCATTGTCCGTTCCTTACCCTGTTCCTTGGTTATGCTCATTGTCATTATCGTTATCCCCATAGAGGTTATGATTCAGAAGAGTGTCGCTCACTTGGGTCATTATTATTAGAATCAGTGCGACTAGCTGCTGAGCGATCATGGCAGCTATATCGGGGTTTCCAGTCCCCTGATTGTTTCCGGCGGGACCACCACCTGTTCCTGGTGTCCTACCTCTACCTCTGCCCCTTAGGGTCTCACCTTCATGACTCGTACTGCGGGTGACTCTTCGATGCGGCATTTTCTAATCATAAAAGAAGTAAACACGTAAACTTTAGTCACTTCACGATACACATATAACTCCACTCATCAAGTTCCAACATTTCATACTTCCACTTAATGAAGATGATCATGTAGCCCAGTTCAAGCACATTCTTAGTATACCAGTGATGCTTATATATAGGGTTCCCCGTAGCGTTCCCAGCATATCCGCGATATACGAGAACGATGTTTAAACTGGTTACATGACATCCGATTTTCCTTAACATCATCGCAATGAACCACGTAATGTATGTGTAGGGAGTATCATCACTCTTCTACAACTTGTTGAAGTCCACATTTATTCTAAGCATTTAGTCAGTTCCATAATTACCGAAATGCTAGACGGAGCAATGTTTCATAGAGAATAAGACCAATATCATAATTTGAATCCCATGAAGGCTCCAAGTAGAACAGGTTTTAACTAATAGTAGAGGTTATAAATGTTTATCATCATTTACAAAGCCTTACTAGAATTATGATTCTAGTGTCCTAAGGTACAGAGTGGAAGACTTGTACTAACCATGATCGTTACCTCATGTAAGATCCGCCAGGCTTCACATGCACTGCAAATTGCAATTACGTGTGCACCCGTAATGGTAATTTGCCTTGCATGGTCCCCCTCAGCTTCACCTACCCAAGTTAACATCACAGTATTGACACCATTCATCATGCACAGATCATGTAAGTTCTCATGTCCATGAACCAATAGTATTCTAATAGTAGTCTGCCATAACAATTAGAATCCAAGCATATATTCTCAATTAGTCTAACAAAAGTTACCTATCCCTTCTTCTTTCGGGACCTCAGGCATAACTATCTTAGGGTCGGACTCAATATCCGAGATCAACGCTTCGCGTGATCCATGAAGATCCCTTCAGGTTGGGTATCCAGACCTAATAGTATAATGCGGCGAGCATGGGAACGGTAGATCCAGTAGAAAACATCCCACAAGGAAAGAGTAAGAGTAATAGTGCTTTCCTTAGGGTGGTCAGATAACAAGATGTAGAGATAAAGAACAAGTATAGAAGGAACATACATGCAACATCGGATGCACGCAAACCCTAGCATGCATTCTACATGAAGGTTCCTAGGTTATAGTCTAGGTCAAGTGATTTGCCTAGTTCACTATAACCAATGGCTCTGATACCAGTCTGTCACACCCTCGCTGAGAGCGGAAACGCGGGGATGTAACGAGACGGGATCGTCATAACACATTGTAAACAATATAGATGCAATATAAATAAATGATGGTAAACGTGTCATGATGACACCCAACACAAAGGAGACTTGTGTCTTGTTTAGTCAATATTCACAACAACATAGCCATAAGCATAAATATTGTAATTGAATCACATAACCAAAAATAATATCATTGTAATGTAATTCCCACAACCCGGGAACAAGTATCCAAAATAATAAAGATGTGTAATCAAACCAACAGTGTTTCAAAAGAATGTTTGTCAAGTATTGTATAGTCTTAAAATACATCCTAGGGTCTCCACTAAGGCAGCACTCCTAGAATCTTCAATTAGCGTTATCACCTGAAAAGATATGCTAAAATGGTCAACAAAAATTGTTGGTGAGCTCGCAGGTTTAAATAGTAAGTAAATTGATGCTGCATAATAGTTTTGCGGAATACTGTGAATACAGTTATAAGTAAGCAAAATCACATGACAAATGAGCTTCACAACCAAACCTAATGACGTACACACAGAATCTTATCAGAATATATTCACCCAAGGGCCCGTTCCTGGCCACTGTTGGTACCAACTAGTATACCAACAGCAAGGGTGGGGGAGTCAAGCCAGTAGTACTACCAATACCTATCCGTCGGTTCCAACACCGGAATTAAATGGTTGTAAAGAAAGTACCACACAGCGAACTCATGCATGTATCAGATAAGTACTCACAAAACAGTAACACGTTGATTCCAAGAATGTAAGTTGTACAACATAAAAATAGGTGAGCATACTTTCCCCCCAAGTTTATAAATGATTGAAGTATTGAATAAGAAAAGAAGGGGCCACGAAATTCACTTGTTCGGTGGTAAGTATGGATGATCAAGTTCCAAAAATTGTATGCAACAAAAGGTCAAACACCTATTAACAGTTATCGTTAAGCATTAATGATACGTTTAATGAAAATAGTAACGTTCGGTCGGTTCGGGTTGTATCGGTTCGGTCACGCGGAACACACACAAGCAGACATAAGTATTAGATCTTATATAGATCCAAGTACTTGGAATCATCGCCATTGCCGATGATATTAGTGTAAAGGTTTCATTGTTGTTAGAGAAATACTTAGTAAATTTTAATGGTTACAAATCAGTTCTTGATAATTGTAAAAATGTTAACGTTGATTAGATTTGTGATAACATTAGTAAGTTTTATAGTGTTAACTTTAATATTGTCATTAGCAATGACAACCGTATCGATGTCACCTTAACATCACACGACATACACACACCACACACAAGAAGGAACTCACGCACAACCACTTCAGTCGCACGACAGGATCAGACGCACGACTCAACACTCCATCCGCACGAATCAACCTTCATTCATACGAATCAGCTCCATTCGTACGAATGGACCTTCATTTGTGCGATTCGGCACTCAGTCGTACCACATAGCACTCAATCGCACGACTCAACATTCATACGCACGAATCAACCTTCATTCGTACGAATCAGCTTCATTCGTACGAATCAGCTTAATTCATACGAATGAACCTCCATTCGTGCGACTCAGTATTCAGTCGTGCGATACACACATAATTGCACACATTCATCCGCATAGACTTAATCGCATGCATACACTCATCTGCATTGACTCAATTGCACGCATACACACAGTCGCATGACTCAGTCGCATGACACACCTAGTCGCATGACAGACTCAGTCGTCTGTGCAGAAATCATGACTGCAGAAGGTGCAGAGCAGCCTTCGGCTACTGCGTGCACTCGATTCACACCACAAACACTTCCAGAAACACATTTCGCACACACACAAACAAGAAGGACGCGCAGAAAGACACCACACGCGACCTCACGACCCCATGTGTTCTGGTTGGCCCCGAGCACCTGAAACCACCCAAAGAACAGAAAAATGAAGAAAAAGGATGACCAAGGTCGTCTACCTGCGAAAATGAGATAGATTCAGCTGATGCAAGGTATTATCGGAGTAAACGCGAAGAAAAAGGTCGGTTTGTGCCAGGGTAGAAAGGAGGCGAATGAAGGAAGAAGAAGAAGTCTTAGGGTTAGGGCTGATAAGGGGTATTTATATCCGGCCCAAGTTTGGAAAATAACACATTAGTCCCTGCACTTAAATCCCCGAATTCCCAAGTTTGTTTTAGTTAAAAACGACCTTAAATCGGTTAGTTATATTAATGATAAAGATGTAAATGATGGTATTAACAACTTAAAAATGGTTTTTATTAACGACAATAATTATAAATAATAATGATAGATTTAATCCCAACGATAATGACAATTGTAAAAGTTTTAAGGATAACAACACCCTCGATGAGGACACATGTAAAATGATGATAAGGCAAAGAATAATAATCACACGGATAATTATAAACATAAGGAGTGAATGTTCAAAAGAAATGCTAACGGAAGTCACGTTAAATAACGGACCTTTCGGTGACGGATGTCACAATGGGCATGGGCATATACATGTGCATGTGCATGTGCATGTGCATGTGCATGTGCATGTGCATGTGCATGTGCATGTGCATGTGCATGTGCATGTGCATGTGCATGTGCATGTGCATGTGCATGTGCATGTGCATGTGCATGTGCATGTGCATGTGCATGTGTAAGGCCCGGTTCCCGGGACGCTTACAGCTGGTCAATCATCGCACATAAAACATATAATTGCATTAACTTTAATAAAATCATGCAGCGGAAACTTTTAAATAAAACATTTCATTTCCTTTAATAAACACTTTTTCAAAGTAATACAACATTCATTACAAAACATCGTTTGTTCGCATTACAATGCAAAAGCGTTAAACAAAAGAATGCCATCCAAAAAGAGCTGAGTAGCCGCCTCGTGCCCTCCTCAGCAACGTTACCTGTCAACTGGAAACACATAAAAATTCAGCGTTGCTGAGTGAGTTCTAGTTTTATAATAAAACGTACTTTTCTTTCGTTTAAACCGTTTCTTTACTTTCATGCATCATGCATCATACGTACACATAGATAATCTCATTATTATCTTCATCATTCATTACTTTTGTTCATTCTGCGTACATTATTTATTATCTTTCACTTCTGTCTAGATCCTGTCAAGCTTTACCCTGTTCATGGCTCACAGCCATGATTACTGACTCGCACATTTACTTGCAAGGATTGGACCCCCCGTGTGCATCCTTCTGGGGTAGCTAACCCGCACACGGTTGTGCTAACACCCTTCATTAGGTGTGAGCCTCCATACATTTGCTTGCAAGCCTTTCTTACTTTCATTCGTTCATTCGTTAATGCATGCATTCTTTCATTACGTTCCTCTTTTCATTATCTTTCACTTTACGTTACATAATACTTTTCATTCATTTATTAACGTAACACGTAAAGCCACGGAAAGATAAACATACGTCATAATAATGAACATCGATATACACTCTAGCAACATCATACAGGGCATCATCATACATTCATAACATACATCATGCATAAACATGCAACATCATCATGCCCAACATACCCTCTAAGATCCCTATGGTCATCTTAAACGTACTTACGGGAACTTTTACTTTACAACTTACATCTGCACTTTCCCCTGAAAGTCAGTAATTAAACTAGGCTTCTTCTCGGGTACAACATCCCTATTTGGGCGTATGGGCACCCTTCAGTCGCATTGCCTCCATACGACTGAACATCATGCGAATGGACCAATACGGATGGACGCCAATGCTGATAAACACCCAATCGTGTGAATGGACCTCATGCGGTTGAACACTATGCGAATGGACCTTATGCGAATGGACCTCATTCGGATGGACTTAATGCGAATGAGCACTTATGCGAATGGACCCTCAGTCGCGTGACTCCCCATGCGACTGACCCTCTAGTCGTGCGAATGAACCTCAGTCGTGCGAATGAGCTCCAATCGCACTTCAATCGGCCGTATGGCCTCCAGTCGGTCGCCTAGCCCTAACTGATGTAGAATGAAGTTCATCTTGAACCTAATCTGCCATTTTCGACCACCAAGCTCATCCAAACCCATTATAATCCCAAATCAACCATCCTGAACCTTAGGAATGCATACTACAACACCATCCAAGCACACACAAGCCCGAAAACATACTCCAAACGCATCACACGCAAACACACCCAAATGGGTCAAACACACACATATACAAAAACGGGTTTTCTATGTGTTCCAGCCCCAAATCAGTTGAAAATGAGTAAAATAGGGGTCCTAGAACTCACACAAACTACAAGAAGAAGAAGAGCTTCGATTTGACCCGCTACACGATGATTTTCGTGCTCGAATCCACCCGAATCACCCTTTTTCTCCATTTTCTCTCTTCTTTCTCTCTTTTCTTTCTTTTGCTGAAAATGAGTGTGTGGGGAGAGGGTAAAGGGCTGCCCTCTCACTTCAAGTACTCCCACTCGCCCGGTATTCTCTCGTTGGCGAGTTTGGTCCCCCGACTTTGGACTTTATTTCTTTTTTTTTCTTCTTTCATCGGCTTCAAAGAAAATATCCGGGTGTTACAAGTCCACCCCCGTTATATAGGTTTCATCCTCGAAACCTGTTATTCCTCGAACAAACATGGGTAATGATGTCTTATTTTCTTCAGTTTCCCACATTGACTCGGATCCCTTCCTGTGCTTCCACTGTACCCGCACAAGAGGAACCACTTTATTTCTTAGTCTCTTCTCTTTTCGATCGATGATTGCCACTGGTTACTCCACATAATTGAGCCGTTCGTCTACTTCGATATCCTCCGATGGAACAATCATATCTTCATCTGCCAAGCACTTCCTTAGATGAGATACATGGAATGTTGGGTGAATTCCACTTAACTCATCTGGTAACTCCAATCTATAGACCACCTCTCCTACTCGCGTAGTGATTCGGAAAGGGCCTATGTACGTTGGGCTCAACTTTCCCCGCTTTCGAAAACGAATGATACCCTTCCAAGGTGAGACCTTCAACATAACCCGGTCACCCACCTGGAACTCAATCGGTCTGCGTCGTTTATCAGCATACGACTTTTGTCTATCTTTGGCTGCCTTCATGAAGGCTTTGATCTTTTCAAGCTTTTCAGTCATAGCTTCGATCACCTCAACGCTCCCTAACTCTTTTTGACCAATATCACCCCAACAAACAGGTGTTCTGCATCTCCTAGCGTATAGCATCTCATAAGGTGGCATACCAATGCTGGCATGATAGCTGTTGTTATATGAGAATTCAGCTAACGGTAAGTGGTCATCCCAACTTCCCTAAAATCAATCACACATGCCCGAAGCATGTCCTCCAATGTCTAAATGGTTCTTTCTGACTGACCATCAGTCTGGGCATGATAAGCCGTGCTAATATGTAACCTCGTCCCTATGGCGTCGTGGAATATCTTCCAAAATTTGGATGTAAACCGGGTGTCACGATCAGACACAATAGACACCGGCACACCATGACGAGTCACAATCTCCTCGATGAACAGATCAGCCAACCTCTCAGATGAATATGTCTTGCGGATTGGTAGGAAGTGAGCACTCTTCGTCTAGCGGTCAACAATCACCCATATAGCATCATACCCTTTCGGAGTACGTGGTAGCTTCGTAATGAAATCCATGGTGATGTGCTCCCAATTCCATTCTGGTATATCCAAAGGCTGAATCTTTCCATACGGCTTTTGATGCTCGGCCTTCACTTGCAAGCAAGTAAGACACTTACTCATATACTCCACTACGTCACGCTTCATACCCTGCCACCAATAATCTTTCTTCATGTCTTGGTACATCTTTGTAGCACCGGGATGAATAGAGTATCGAGTCTTATAAGCTTCATCCATAATCTTCACCCGTAGATACCCAAAACGAGGAATCCACATTCGTCCAAACCGGGTTCTAACACCAAATGTGTTTTCACCCAACTCCGCGACCAGACCTCTCATTCTTTCAGAGTTAAGATGATCTTCTTTTAATGCCTCATCTTAAAACTTTTTGACTTGCTTCATCACATCAGAGGTCATAATCAGCTGGTACGCCTTCACCCGAATCGGCTTGGGTCTTTCCTTTCGGCTAAGGGCATCCGCCACCATGTTGGCTTTGCCCGGATGATAATGGATCTCACAATATAATCCTTTATGAGCTCCAACCATCTTCTCTGCCTCATATTCAAGTCCTTCTACTCGAAGAAATACTTCAAGCTCTTGTGGTCAGTGAAAATGGTGCACTTCGTCCCGTAGAGATAGTGCCTCCAAATCTTTAGTGCAAAGACCATAGCTGCTAGCTCCAAGTCATGAGTAGGATAGTTAACCTCATAAACCTTCAACTGTTGGGATGCATAGGCTATAACCTTCCCTCTCTATATTAACACGCACCCCAATCCCGAGTATAAAGCATCAGAATAAACCACCAGATCTTCGCTTCCATCGGGTAATGACAGAACAGGAGCTTGGGTCAACCTCGTCTTTAATTCTTCGAACGCCTTCTCTTGAGCTTGACCCCATACAAACTATACATCCTTCTGAGTCAACTTGGTCAGTGGAGAAGCGGTCTTAGAGAAGTCTTGAATAAACCTTCGGTAGTAGCCCGCCAAACCCAAGAAACTACGGATCTCGGATGGCATCTCTGGAGACTTCCATTGCATCACCGCTTCCACCTTTGCCGGATCCAACATAATCCCCTCCGGATTCACCACGTGACCCAAGAATTGAACTTCGCGCAACCAAAATGCGCATTTGGAGAACTTGGCATACAACTTCTCCCTCCTCAACGTCTCCAACACTTTTCGAATGTGATCGGCATGCTCTATCTCACTCTTTGAATGAATCAGGATATCATCAATAAACACAATCACTGATTTATCCAACATCGGCCGACACACTCGGTTCATCAGATCCATAAAAGCAGTTGGCGCATTGGTCAAACCAAAAGACATGACAAGAAACTCGTAGTGACCATAACGCGTGCGGAAAGCTGTCTTAGGGATATCCTGCTCCTTCACCTTCAACTGATGATAGCCAGATCGAAGGTCTATCCTTGAAAACCAACTAGCACCTTGAAGCTGATCGAACAAGTCATCTATTCTCGGTAAGGGGTATCGGTTCTTCACCGTCAACTTGTTCAGCTCACGGTAGTCAATACACATCCTCGTACTACCATCTTTCTTCTTTACAAATAAGTCCGGAGCACCCCAAGGAGAGATACTCTGTCTAATAAACCCCTTATCAAGCAGTTCTTGCAATTGCTCCATCAACTCTTTCATCTCAATCGGAGCCAACCGATACGGTGCCTTGGCAATAGGTTGGGCAGCCGGTATCAGATCAATCTGAAACTCAATCTCTCGGTCAAGTGGCACTCCTGATAAGTCTTTGGGAAACACATTTGGAAAGTCACACACAACCGGTACATCAGACAATTGTGGTGTCGGCGTATCCACATCCTTTACATAGGCCAAGTAGGCACTACATCCACGCCTCATGCACTTTCCTGCCACCGCCATTGAAATCACCTTCGGAATCGTAGTAACCGATCACCATAAACCGTCACCAAACTATCGTCAGGCGCTATCAAACAAATTATCTTCTTGCGACACACAATGTTCACCTCATAGTCCGCCAACCAATCCATCCCGAGAACCAAATCGAAACCACCTAAGGTCATCACGAACGGTCTAACCAGAAATTTATGACCCTCTAATTCCACGTCACAACCCTCTATCATCTCAAAAATCCTGGTAGACTAACCTATGGCAGTTTCTACATAAAAGGGCGCGTCAACACGTCTACTACTAACAGGCAGTTTAGCACAGAAAGCAGCAGAATCAAAACTTTTACTGGCACCCAAATCAAATAACACAGAAGCTAAAGTTTGGTTAACCATAAACGTACCGGTCACAACATCAGGGTCCGTCCTAGCTTCCTCTTGTGTCATGGTGAATGCCCTAGCGCTCGCCCTCAGTCCTTCACTCCCCGTCTTCTTTACCCCCGAACCTTTAGCCCTTGGCTTCTTGCAGTCTCTGCTCACATGGCCCTCCCCGCCACAGTTAAAACATTTCCCCGCTTTGCACTCTCGGACCATATGACCTATCTTCCCGCATTTGAAGCACACATTCAATCCCCACCTACACTCACCACTGTGCTCCTTCCCACATTTGCCACACCTTTTCGATCCGTGCCGGTATGGCTACACGGCGATCATCCACCCGTGCCTTCTTGTTACCCGTCGAGGCATCACCCCGACCAAATCTCTTCCTATTCCAATTCCGGCCTCCCCCACTCTTCTTACTAGCTTCAGACACCACCACCGTTTATTCATCATACAACCTTCCCGCCAAATCAACCGCCGACCTAAACGTGCTCGGTCGGGCAGCGATCATGTGCCTGCGAATATCCGCTGGCAAACCCTGAATGTACCTCTTAATCTTCCATGACAGAGGCGTCACCTGATCCGGCACCAGACGTGCCATCTCGTTGAACTTTGTGGTGTACTGTTGGGGTGTCATGGTTCTCGCCTCTAGCTGCAGGAACTCCCTTTCAACCTTGTCCATCTCCCGATGAGGACAAAACTCCTCAATCACCAACTTTTACAACTCCGACTATCTCATCCTCCCAATATCCCTGCTACCCTCGGCTTGGACTATATTGTCCCACCAGCACAGAGCCGGGTCCACAAAAGAGTGGGCATCAAACTTTACTTTCTGATCCTCCCGGCACTCGCTGATGTTCAAAACATCTTCCATTTCTCTCACCTACCGGTGAGCAGCAGCAGCAGTGCCGTTACCATCAAAAGTAGGGGGCTTGCATCGTTGAAACGCACCATAGTTACAGCCTCGTGCCTCCTCCGGCGTAGGCTCCTCTTCTTCCCCTTCTTCATCGTCAGAAGGAACCATTTCAGGCTCAGTTGCTCCCGTCCTCCTGAGGACCTGTACCTCTCTTTCCGTTCTCCATCCTGTACACCCTTAATCACTTCAGTCACCACAGACGGTAGGATCGTCTGCATGACTGATAAACCTCCTCCACTACAGCCTCCTTTACCGAGGCTCTCAGATTTGCGCTCTCATCTACACCCTCTAGATGAGGGGTCTAGGGTTATTTAGGAACCACCTTTTCAACTCTAGACCTGCCTCTTTTGGTCCGTGATGCAGCACCGATTCCACCATGCGAGGCTTTAGATGATCTACCACTGGCCATCCTCTAATACACACTGAAAGATTCAAACACCAACACGGTCATTCAAGGGAACAACTAAGTTTATGTCAAGTATAGTAAGTCCCTAATTACAGTGGCCAGTTGTGATTAGCCACTTACTTTACTTTTCATACCCAAGTATTACCTGTCCTGACTACATCAGTATTTAAATCTACATACAACACATAATCACATACCATGCGCACATAATACTGGTTAACATTATGAAATACCTGATGGCACGCAGCTACTCAGATTGGCATCCCTTCCCTTTCCGTCCCATTCTCAGTTTAAGTTGTAAGGCCCTGTTCCCGGGACTGATACCAACTTGTAAGGCCCTGTTCACTTAAACTTTGGCTCTGATACCAACTTGTAAGGCCCTGTTCCTGGGACGCTTACAGCTGGTCAATCATCGCACATAAAACATATAATTGCATTAACTTTAATAAAATCATACAGCGGAAACTTTTAAATAAAACATTTCATTTCCTTTAATAAACACTTTTGTAAAGTAATACAACATTCATTACAAAACATCGTTTGTTCGCATTACAATACAAAAGCGTTAAACAAAAGAATGCCATCCAAAAAGAGCGGAGTAGCCGCCTCGTGCCCTCCTCAGCAACATTACCTGCCAACTGAAAACACATAAAAAGTCAGCGTTGCTGAGTGAGTTCTAGTTTTATAATAAAACATACTTTTTTTTAGTTTAAACCGTTTCTTTACTTTCATGCGATCATGCATCATACGTACACATAGATAATCTCATTATTATCTTCATCATTCATTACTTTTATTCATTCGGCATACATAATTTATTATCTTTCACTTCTGTCTAGATCCTGTCAAGCTTTACCCTCTTCATGGCTCAAAGCCATGATTACTGAGGTCAAGTGATAAGGATCCCGTTTTGTTCTTTATTACGTTATATCGTTAACGTTCAATTCATACATTCTTTCATTCGTACGTTCATTACTTTCGATGACATGTACAATACCCGAACATTGTGCACGAAGCTGGTTACTGGGCCTGAGGTCTTTCATAGACCTCGAACATTATGCACGAAGCTGACTCCAGTACCTAGGGCAAGTACATTCACCACTTATCTTTTCTCTTTCGTTACGGATCAATGCCATGTGCTATACCCCGAACATTGTGCACGAAGCTGGTTACTGGGCCTGAGGTCTTTTATAGACCTCGAACATTATACACGAAGCTGACTCCAGTACCTAGGGCAAGCGGCAAGGATCTCATACATATGGTCAATCACAAGGATTGGACCCCCAGTGTGCATCCTTCTGGGGTAGCTAACTCGCACACGGTGAGCTAACACCCTTCAATGGGTGTGAACTTCCATACATTTGCTTGCAAGCCTTTCTTACTTTCATTCGTTCATTCGTTTGCATGCATTCTTTCATTACGTTCCTCTTTTCATTATCTTTCACTTTACGTTACATACTACTTTCCATTCATTTATTAACGTAACACTTAAAGCCACAGAAAGATAAACATACGTCATAATAAGGAACATCAATATACACTCTAGCAACATCATACAGCGCATCATCATACATTCATAACATACATTATGCATAAACATGCAACATCATCATGCCCAACATACCCTTTAAGATCCCTATCGTCATCTTACACGTACTTACGGGAACTTTCACGTCACAACTTACATCTGCACTTTCCCCGAAAGTCAGTAATTAAACTAGGCTTCTCCTCGGGTACAACAACCCTATTTGGGCGTATGGGCACCCTTCATTCGCATGGCCTCCATGCGATTGAACATCATGTGAATGGACCAATACGGATGGACACCAATGCGGATTACACCCAATCGTGCAGATGGACCTCATGCGGTTGAACACTATGCGAATAGACCTTATGCGAATGGACCTCATGTGGATGGACTTAATGCGACTGAGCACTTATGCGAATGGACCCTCAGTCGCATGACTCCCCATGCGACTGGCCTTCTAGTCGTGCGACTGAACCCCAGTCGTGCGAATGAGCTCCATTCGCACTTCAATCGGCCGTATGGCCTCCAGTCGATCGCCTAGCCCTAACTGATGCAGAATGAAGTTCATCTCGAACCCAATCTGCCATTTTCGACCACCAAGCTCATCCAAACCCATTCTAAGCCCAAATCAACCATCCTGAACCTTAGGAATGCATATTACAACACCATCCAAGCACACACAAGCCCGAAAACATACTCCAAACGTATCACACGCAAACACACCCAAATGGGTCAAACACACACATATACAAAAACGGGTTTTCTATGAGTTCCAGCCCAAATCAGTTGAAAACGAGTAAAATAGGGGTCCTAGAACTCACACAAACTATAAGAAGAAGAAGAGCTTCGATTTGACTCGCTACATGATGATTTTGCGCTCGAATCCACCCGAATCACCCCTTTTTCTCCCTTTTCTCTCTTCTTTCTCTCTTTTCTTTCTTTTGCTGAAAATAAGTGTGTGGGGAGAGGGTAAAGGGCTGCCCTCTTCCTTCAAATACTCCCACTCACCCGGCTTTCTCTCGCTGGCGAGTTTGGTCCCCGACTTTGGACTTTATTTTTTTTCTTCTTTCGTCGGCTTCAAAGAAAATATCCAGGTGTTACAACATGTGCATGTGCATGTGCATGTGCAAGTGCATGTGCAAGTGCATGTGCAAGTGCATGTGCAAGTGCATGTGCATGTGCATGTGCATGTGCATGTGCATGTGCATGTGCATGTGCATGTGCATGTGCATGTGCATGTGCATGTGCATGTGCATGTGCATGTGCATGTGCATGTGCATGTGCATGTGCATGTGCATGTGCATGTGCATGTGCATGTGCATGTGCATGTGCATGGCATGGGCATGGGCATGGGCATGGGCATGGCATGGGCATGGGCATGGGCATGGGCATGGGCATGGGCATGGCCATGGGCATGGGCATGGGCATGGGCATGGGCATGGGCATGGGCATGGGCATGGGCATGGGCATGGGCATGGGCATGGGCATGTGGGTATACGTGCGATGTGTACCTGTACGTGTACCTGTACGTGTACGTGTACGTGTACGTGTACGTGTACGTGTACGTGTACGTGTACGTGTACGTGTACGTGTACGTGTACGTGTACGTGTACGTGTACGTGTACGTGTACGTGTACGTGTACGTGTACGTGTACGTGTACGTGTACGTGTACGTGTACGTGTACGTTAGATATTATAAATATTTATATACATGTTCTATTATACAAATATGTATATAAGTATATAAAAATATAATAATTTATAAAAACTTAAATATATATTTAAATGAAATATGTATATGTACATATTTGTATACTAGTATGCATATTTATTTAGGATATATAACCATTTAAAGTTATGTCTGTCTGATAATTATCTAATAGAGATAAATTTCGGATTGTCCCCTATTTGGGCTGCTTTTTGAGTATTATATCTCATTAAGATGTGTATACATTTTAACGTGTGAGTATTTATGGAAAAAAATGGTTTCATTTCCTTTTAACTCTTTGGAGTTTGCAGTTTATCTGCATACTTGGGGAGTTAAAGGGAAATGCTGTCGATTTTTCTTAAATAGTCACTCATTAAAATGTATACATATGAGATATAATACTCAAAAAGCGAGTTAGGATCCACAACCTTAGAATACCTAAACATATCATAAATTGCATATCACTTATTTGATTATTTTAATTTTCAGATGGAAAGTAGAGAATATTGGATGTATAAAAGTGGACGTACTTCTGAAATATATACGAAAGAGGTTTCTTGTGTTATTAAGAATGCCGAAGCTAATCGGATGAATGTTGGCTCTAAATGGATTTGGTGTCCATGTACGATTTGTAAAAATCTTCAAAGATTTGACAATATTAATGAAATAGAGTATCATTTGTTCATAAATGGTTTTATGCCTAGATACACTTGCTAGTTAAAACATGGGGAATCACCGATTAATTATGACACGAAATCGGTTAATTTAGATGATGTGGAAAATGACAATTTAAATTATGTCAATGACGATACATACGATGACAATCTAAATGATGACAATCTTAATGACATGTTAAAAGATTTAGACAATAATGTCGGTGACAACGATAAAGAAAGATCACAAAACCTATTTGATGATGCAGAAAAATCATTGTATAAAGGTTGTGAGAATTTTTCAAAACTTGGTGCTATATTGAGATTGTTTAACTTGAAGGCAAAAAATAGATGGAGTGATAAAAGTTTCACAGATTTATTAGTTCTTTTGCATGACATGCTTCCAAAAGATAATGAGTTACCAATTTCGTTCTATTAAGCAAAGAAATTGATGTGCCCGATGGGATTAGAAGTTGAAAGAATACATGCATGTCCGAATGACTGTATCTTGTATAGAAATGAGTTTGAAAAAAGTCATAAATGTGTTACATGTGGTGAATCAAGATATAAAAATAAAATAAAGGTGTTGAATATAGTGATGATGCGACGAAAAATGGACCACCGGCTAAATTATTGTGGTATTTCCCCATTATACCAAGACTAAAACGATTATTCTCAAACGAGAAAGAAGCAAAATTATTACCATGGCATTCGGATGAACGTATAAATGATGGAAAATTAAGACATGTGGAGGATTCACTTCATGTAACACCCGTAATTTCTTATTAAAGAAATTAAAAGAACAAGATAGAAAGAGAAAGGAAAGAAAACAAAAGTCTACTTTTGTGGAAGGGCCAAAAGTGCCAAATGGGCAAACTTTCTATTAATTTTGATACAAAAGGTGGTATGGTCACCCACTCTTGTTCATATCATCACCATTTTCGGATATTTAGAGAGAGAGAAAGCAGCAAAGCAGAGAATTTTCGAATTTCTGAAGAAGAATCTAAAAACTAGAAGTTTTTGGTAAGAAATCTCGAGTTTTGAAGCATTAGATGATTCTAGAACCGTATGTGTGCTTATAAATGTGACTTGGGTGTTCGGTGGTGTGGTGTGGTGTGTTTTAGGTGCTAGAACAGTCGAAGAGGCTTGGGAGAAGAGTGTGAAAATTTGTAGAGACAACGAAGGTGAGTTCTAGACCCTTCTTACCTGTTTTTAAATGTTTTGGGGCTGGAAATGCATGTAAGTATGTTTTTATAAGTTTGGGTATAATACCCGTATGATATGAATGTATGTATGTTTATGTTTATGTTAGATTTATGCCTAGAATCATGTGTATATGTTTAGTATTAGGCATTCTGATGTTTGGGAATTTGAAATATGAATTAGTCACATGAGCAGGTTACTAAAACGACTAACAAGTCCAAATAGTAGTAATATGCCTGAAATTTGGACTTAGAATAACTAAGTACAAACTAATGAGCCTAATAGTGCTTATACGCCCAGGGACATGCCTTAGAAATATTCTAAGTATGGTCATGAGTCTAAGCAGGTAATGTGTCCAATAGTTCTAAAACGACCAGACTCATAAGTCTGAAAATTTGCTAAGTATGGGGACTTATAAGTCCAACAGGACTCATGAGTCCCACAGTACCCATGAGTCTGAAAACTAAGTAAAAAGGTGAAAAGTCTGAATTCTGGTCGTATGACCAGAAAATATTTTCTAAGTATGGGATGGTACGACCAACAGGGCTAATACGACCAACAGGGCTAATACGACCAACAGGGGTCATACGCCCAGCAGTGCTCATACGCCCAGAGCCTGAAATTTTTCTAAGTGTAGCTGATGAGTCCGACAGTGGTGAAACGCCTAGAACAGGGCTCATACGCCCAAGTACTTAGACTTTTTAACAAAATTTATTGGAGTCTGTGCAGTAGGGTTTCACAGGGACGTTGACTGGGACTTTATTGAATGCAAATGATTATGTTGAATGTAATAATACCCCTTTCTTAATATTTAATTAATGTTATGATTAGGGCTGATATGGGGATTAATATTAATATGATTATTAATATTATCAGTGCTATTATTATTAATATGCTTATTAATAATAATATTGTATGACCCTACGTGTAATGATCATGATCAAGACAGGAATTATTATCATTGATAGAGTGGAAGATTAATGGTAATAGAAAGTGGAATGTAAATGAATAAACGAAAGTCTTGACTGATAATGGGTGAGCAACTTGGTGTTGCAAAAGCCCGCAGAAGGCTTACAATCTTTGAGATTGATAATGGGTGAGCAACTTGGTGTTGCAAAAGCCCGCAGAAGGCTTACAATCTTTGAGATTGATAATGGGTGAGCAACTTGGTGTTGCAAAAGCCCGCAGAAGGCTTACAATCGTTGAGATTGATAATGGGTGAGCAACTTGGTGTTGCAAAAGCCCGCAGAAGGCTTACAATCTTTGAGATTGATAATGGGTGAGCAACTTGGTGTTGCAAAAGCCCGTAGAAGCCTTGCAATCCTTGAGATTGCTAATGGGTGACCAACTTGGTGTTGCAAAAGCCCGCAGAAGCCTTGCAATCCTTGAGATTGCTAATGGGTGAGCAACTTGGTGTTGCAAAAGCCCGCAGAAGCCTTGCAATCCTTGAGATTGCTAATGGGTGAGCAACTTGGTGTTGCAAAAGCCCGCAGAAGCCTTGCAATCCTTGAGATTGCTAATGGGTGAGCAACTTGGCGTTGCAAAAGCCCGCAGAAGACTTACAACCGTGAGGTTGGAAATGGGTGAGTGACTCGGTGTCACAACAGACCCAAAAGTCTTGAGATCCTTGAGATCGTTAATGGTTGAGCAACTATGTGTTGCAAAAGACCGGGAGAAGAATGATAAAAGTACGAATTGAACGATGGTGAAGATAATAAAAATATTACCTATGTGTACGTACGATGTATGATCACCTAAGAAGATGAGGAACGGTTTGAATGAAAATAAAGTATTTTAATTATAAAACTAGAACTCACTCAGCAACGCTGACTTTTATGTATTTTCCAGTTGGCAGGTGACAGGTTGCTGAGGATGGCACCCGGGGTGGCTACTTGGCGGGCAAGACTGACATCCATTCTCTTTTTGACAATACTGTTGTTTTGTAATTCATTCATCTAACATTTTGTGACTTATAAACTAGAATGTATTGCTTGGCAACAGTGTTTTAATGGAATGAATGTCTTTTGTTTAAATTAATTCCGCTGCTTAAATTTATAATAAGTATGATTTATGCTGTGAATGACCAACTGTGAGGTGCCCGGGAACGGGGCCTTACAAGTTGGTATCAGAGCTAAAGTTTAAGTGAAACGGGTAAAATTTTTCAAAATAAACCTTAACTTAAACTGAGAATGGGACGGAAAGAGGGATGTCAGCCCGAGTAGCCATGTGCCATCTGGTATTGTTTTCTTAAAAGTCAACCAGACTTATGTGCGTGTGCTATATGGATTATGTGTTCTTAGTAGATTTAGATACTGATGTAGTCAGGATAGGAAATGCTTGGGGTGTGAAGAGTAAAGTAAGTGGCTAATCACAACTGGCCACTGTAATTAGGGACCTACTATACTTGACAGAAACTGAGCTGTTTCCTTGAATGACTGTTTTAGTGTTTGAATCTTATAGTGCATAGGAAAATGGCTGGGAAGAAACCTACAAAAGCTGCTAGAGGTAGAGGTCATCCGCGTACGACTAGGAACAGTACTAAAGCTCCAGAGACGACCCCCGTGAACCCTGAGGTTCCTGATAGGAACGAAGAAACTGAGAATGCGAGCCTGAATGCCTCAGCTAGGGAGGCAATTGCTGATGAGGTACACCAAGTCCTGCAGGCAGTTATGCCATCTGTGGTGACGGATGTTATTCATGCTGTGAGGAATGAGGAGAGAAAGGAGAAGGAGGATAGGAGAGGGTCAACTGGGAAGGAAAGCAAGGGAGGAGAGGAACGACCAGATCCAAAGATAGTAGTATCTGATGAAGAGGAAGATGATGTGGTAGGGGTGACAACCAAAGGATGCAATTACGGGGCATTCCAGAGGTGCAGGCCCCCGACTTTTGACGGGAATGGTAATGCTGCTGCAGCCCACCGTTGGATAAGGGAGATGGAGGCGGTACTTGAGATCAGCGAGTGCCGGGAGGATCAGAAGGTGAAGTTTGCCACCCACTCCTTTACTGACTCAGCACTATGTTGGTGGGACAATATTGTCCAAGCTGAGGGTAGTAGGGCTATAGGCAAGATGAAGTGGCCCGAGTTGAAGAAGCTGGTAATTGAGGAATTTTGTCCTCACAGGGAACTTGATAAGATTGAGAGAGAGTTCCTGCAACTCGAGGCGGGAACCATGAGCCACCAGCAATACACTGCCAAGTTCAATGAGATGGCGAGGCTGGTGCCAGATCAGGTGACACCGGTATCTCGCAAGATTAACCAGTATATACAGGGGCTACCAGCCGATATTCGTAGGCATTTGATTGCTGCACGACCAAGCACTTTTAGGTCGGCAGTAGATTTGGCTGGGAGGCTTTATGATGAGAGGGAGGTAGCAGATGCGGAGGTGAAGAAGGCTGGTGGTGGTGGCCGAAACTGGAATGGGAAACGGTTCGGGCGTGGTGGCTTTACCCCGAACAACAAAAGGATGAAAACGAATGACCGTAGGGTGGGGTCATCAAGCTTGAGGCCCAAAAGGTGTGGCAAGTGCGGGAAGGAGCATACGGGTGAGTG
This sequence comes from Flaveria linearis, assembly GCA_024085815.1. Taxonomy (NCBI): domain Eukaryota; kingdom Viridiplantae; phylum Streptophyta; class Magnoliopsida; order Asterales; family Asteraceae; genus Flaveria; species Flaveria linearis. The sequence continues at coordinate 43,548,164 of CM044017.1, read as the reverse complement.
CAGATCGGGGCTCAACGTGTGTTTCAAGTGTAGGAAGCCGGGCCACATCTCGAGGGACTGTAAAGATTTGAGGTGTTACACCTGCGGTGAGGCGGGTCATATGAGCAAAGACTGCAGGAAACAGAGGGAGGAAAGTTCCAGGACGAAGAAGGCGGCCGGGGCTGAAGGGCAGAAGGCGAGTGCCAGAGCTTTCACCATGACCAGAGAGGAGGCTAGGACTGACCCCGATGTTGTGTCAGGTACGTTTCTAGTAAATCAAACTCTTGCTTCTGTGTTATTTGATTCTGGTGCTAGTAAGAGTTTATTTCTGCTACTTTCTGTGCTAAATTGCCTGTTAGTGGTAAATGCATTGATGAGCCCTTTGAAGTAGAAACCGCTATTGGTAAGTCCACTAGAGTTACTGCTGTGATAGAGGACTGTGCCATAGAATTAGAAGGTCATAGGTTTGCTGCTAGATTACATGTGATGCCCCTAGGTGGATTTGATGTAGTACTAGGGATGGATTGGTTGGCAACCTATGAAGCGAATATCGTATGTCAAAAGAAGATGATTAGATTGACGGCATCTGACGGAAGTCTGGTGACAATATACGGTGATCGGGTAACGGTGATTCCGAAGATGATTTCGATGGCGGTGGCGGGGAAGTGCATGAGGCGTGGGTGCAACGCCTACCTATGTTATGTGAAGGATGTGGAAACGCCAACACCACAACTATCCGACGTTCCGGTTGTGTGCGAGTTTCCAGATGTGTTCCCGGAAGACTTATCGGGATTGCCACCTGACCGCGAAATTGAATTTCAAATTGACTTAATACCCGGTGCCCAACCTGTCGCCAAGGCACCGTATCGATTAGCTCCTACGGAGATGAAAGAATTGATGGAGCAACTGCAAGAGTTGCTTGACAAGGGCTTTATTAGACCGAGTATCTCTCCTTGGGGTGCTCCGGTCTTGTTTGTGAAGAAGAAGGACGGTAGCATGAGAATGTGTATCGACTACCGTGAATTGAACAAATTGACAATAAAGAATCGGTATCCGTTACCGAGGATCGATGACTTGTTCGACCAGCTCCAGGGTGCCAGTTGGTTCTCGAGAATAGATCTTCGATCTGGCTACCATCAATTGAAGGTAAAGGAGCAGGACATTCCTAAAACAGCTTTTCGTACGCGTTATGGACACTATGAGTTTCTCGTTATGTCATTTGGTCTAACTAACGCGCCAGCTGCTTTTATGGACTTGATGAACCGAGTGTGTCGGCCAATGTTAGATAAATCAGTGATTGTGTTCATCGATGATATCCTGATTTATTCGAGGAGCGAAGAAGAGCATGCCGGTCACATTCGGGAAGTATTGGAGACTTTGAGAAAGGAGAAACTGTTTGCTAAGTTCTCCAAATGTGCTTTCTGGTTACGCGAGGTGCAATTTCTGGGTCACGTGGTAAATGCAGAGGGAATCATGGTGGACCCAGCAAAGGTTGAGGCTGTGATGCAATGGAAATCACCAAAGACGCCATCCGAGATTCGTAGTTTCTTAGGATTGGCGGGCTACTATAGGAGATTTATTCAAGACTTCTCCAAGATAGCCTCCCCTTTGACAAAATTGACCCGTAAGGACGTGAATTTCGTGTGGGGTCAAGAGCAGGAGAATGCCTTTGAAGAGTTGAAGACAAGACTAACACAAGCTCCTGTTTTGACTTTGCCCGAGGGGAATGAAGACTTAGTGGTCTATTCAGATGCATCTTATTCTGGGCTAGGTTGCGTGTTGATGCAACGTGGAAGGGTAATAGCCTATGCATCTCGACAGCTGAAAACTCACGAAGTCAACTATCCCACGCACGATCTTGAACTAGCTGCGGTGGTTTTCGCGTTGAAGATTTGGCGGCACTATCTATACGGGACGAAGTGCACAATCTTCACCGACCACAAAAGCTTGAAGTACTTCTTCGAGCAGAAAGATCTTAACATGAGGCAGAGGCGATGGTTGGAACTAATAAAGGATTATGATTGCGAAATCCATTACCATCCGGGCAAGGCCAACGTGGTGGCCGATGCCCTTAGTCGAAAAGAACGACCTGAGCCGATTCGGGTGAAGGCTTATCAGCTGATCATGACCCCGATGTGATGACACAGGTTAAGGAGTTACAAGACGAGGCTTTGAAAGAAGATCGTCTTAACTCCGAAAGGATGAGAGGTCTAGTTACGGAATTGGGTGAGAACACTCTTGGTGTTAAGACCCGATTTGGGCTAATGTGGATTCCTCGATACGGGGATCTACGTGAAAAGATTATGGACGAGGCCCATAAGACCCGATACTCCATTCACCCCGGTGCTACCAAAATGTATCACGATATGAAGAAAGACTATGGTGGCCGGGTATGAAACGCGACGTAGTGGAGTACGTAAGTAAGTGCTTGACTTGCTTACAAGTGAAGGCGGAACACCAGAAGCCCTACGGGAAGATCCAACCGTTGGATATACCCGAGTGGAAGTGGGAGCACATCACCATGGACTTCATCACGAAGTTACCACGTACCCCAAAAGGGTATGATGCCATATGGGTGATAGTTGACCGCTTGACCAAGAGTGCCCACTTCCTACCGATCCGCGAGACGTACTCATCTGAAAGATTGGCGGATCTGTTCATCAAAGAAATTGTAGCTCGTCATGGTGTGCCGGTGTCTATTGTGTCTGATCGTGACACCCGGTTTACCTCCAAGTTTTGGAAGAGATTTCATGATGCAATGGGGACGAGGCTACACATTAGTACAGCATATCACCCTCAGACAGACGGTCAGTCTGAGAGGACGATCCAAACACTCGAAGACATGCTTCGGGCGTGCGTGATCGATTTGGAGGAAGTTGGGACAACCACCTGCCGTTAGCAGAATTCTCGTACAACAACAGTTATCATGCCAGCATTGGCATGCTACCTTACGAGATGCTATACGGTAGGAGATGTAGGACGCCCGTATGTTGGGGAGACATTGGGCAGAAAGAACTGGGAGGTGTTGAAGTGATTGAAGCAACGACTGAGAAATTAGAAAAGATCAAAGCCTTCATGAAGGCGGCGAAAGATAGGCAAAAGTCGTATGCTGACAAGAGGCGAAGACCGATAGAGTTCAAGGTTGGCGACCGAGTCATGTTGAAGGTCTCGCCCTGGAAGGGAATCATTAGATTCAGGAAACGAGGTAAGCTAAGCCCGAGATACATAGGACCTTTCCGAATTATCGCACGAGTAGGAGAGGTGGCCTATCGACTTGAACTGCCAGATGAGTTAAGTGGAATTCATCCCACATTCCATGTATCTCATCTGAGAAAGTGCTTAGCTGATGAAGGCATGGTTGTACCACTGGAGGATATCGAGGTGGATGAGCGGCTCAACTACATGGAGCAACCAGTGACCATTATTGATCGTAAAGAAAAGAGGTTAAGGAATAAAGTGGTTCCTCTTGTGCGCGTACAGTGGAAGCACAGGAAGGGATCCGAGTCTACGTGGGAGACTGAAGAAGAAATGAGACAGCACTACCCATATCTGTTTGAGGAATAACAGGTTTCGGGGACGAAACCTATATAAGGGGGGTGGACTTGTAACACCCGTAATTTCTTATTAAAGAAATTAAAAGAATAAGATAGAAAGAGAAAGGAAAGAAAACAAAAGTCTACTTTTGTGGAAGGGCCAAAAGTGCCAAATGGGCAAACTTTCTATTAATTTTGATACAAAAGGTGGTATGGTCACCCACTCTTGTTCATATCATCACCATTTTCGGATATTTAGAGAGAGAAAGCAGCAAAGCAGAGAATTCTCGAATTTCTGAAGAAGAATCTGAAAACTAGAAGTTTTTGGTAAGAAATCTCGAGTTTTTGAAGCATTAGATGATTCTAGAACCGTATGTGTGCTTATAAATGTGACTTGGGTGTTCGGGTGGTGTGGTGTGTGTGTTTTAGGTGCTAGAACAGTCGAAGAGGCTTCGGAGAAGAGTGTGAAAATTTGAAGAGACAACGAAGGTGAGTTCTAGACCCCTTCTTACCTGTTTTTAAATGTTTTGGGGCTGGAAATGCATGTAAGTATGTTTTTATAAGTTTGGGTATAATACCCGTATGATATGAATGTATGTATGTTTATGTTTATGTTAGATTTATGCCTAGAATCATGTGTATATGTTTAGTATTAGGCATTCTGATGTTTGGGAATTTGAAATATGAATTAGTCACATGAGCAGGTTACTAAAACGACTAACAAGCCCAAATAGTAGTAATATGCCTGAAATTTGGACTTAGAATAACTAAGTACAAACTAATGAGCCTAATAGTGCTTATACGCCCAGGGACATGCCTTAGAAATATTCTAAGTATGGTCATGAGTCTAAGCAGGTAATGTGTCCAATAGTTCTAAAACGACCAGACTCATAAGTCTGAAAATTTGCTAAGTATGGGGACTTATAAGTCCAACAGGACTCATGAGTCCCACAGTACCCATGAGTCTGAAAACTAAGTAAAAATGTGAAAAGTCTGAATTCTGGTCGTATGACCAGAAAATATTTTCTAAGTATGGGATGGTACGACCAACAGGGCTAATACGACCAACAGGGCTAATACGACCAACAGGGGTCATACGCCCAGCAGTGCTCATACGCCCAGAGCCTGAAATTTTTCTAAGTGTAGCTGATGAGTCCGACAGTGGTGAAACGCCTAGAACAGGGCTCATACGCCCAAGTACTTAGACTTTTTAACAAAATTTATTGGAGTCTGTGCAGTAGGGTTTCACAGGGACGTTGACTGGGACTTTATTGAATGCAAATGATTATGTTGAATGTAATAATACCCCTTTCTTAATATTTTAATTAATGTTATGATTAGGGCTGATATGGGATTAATATTAATATGATTATTAATATTATCAGTGCTATTATTATTAATATGCTTATTAATAATAATATTGTATGACCCTACGTGTAATGATCATGATCAAGACAGGAATTATTATCATTGATAGAGTGGAAGATTAATGGTAATAGAAAGTGGAATGTAAATGAATAAACGAAAGTCTTGACTGATAATGGGTGAGAAACTTGGTGTTGCAAAAGCCCGCAGAAGGCTTACAATCTTTGAGATTGATAATGGGTGAGCAACTTGGTGTTGCAAAAGCCCGCAGAAGGCTTACAATCTTTGAGATTGATAATGGGTGAGCAACTTGGTGTTGCAAAAGCCCGCAGAAGGCTTACAATCGTTGAGATTGATAATGGGTGAGCAACTTGGTGTTGCAAAAGCCCGCAGAAGGCTTACAATCTTGAGATTGATAATGGGTGAGCAACTTGGTGTTGCAAAAGCCCGTAGAAGCCTTGCAATCCTTGAGATTGCTAATGGGTGAGCAACTTGGTGTTGCAAAAGCCCGCAGAAGCCTTGCAATCCTTGAGATTGCTAATGGGTGAGCAACTTGGTGTTGCAAAAGCCCGCAGAAGCCTTGCAATCCTTGAGATTGCTAATGGGTGAGCAACTTGGTGTTGCAAAAGCCCGCAGAAGCCTTGCAATCCTTGAGATTGCTAATGGGTGAGCAACTTGGCGTTGCAAAAGCCCGCAGAGACTTACAACCCGTGAGGCTGGAAATGGGTGAGTGACTCGGTGTCACAACAGACCCAAAAGTCTGAGATCCTTGAGATCGTTAATGGTTGAGCAACTATGTGTTGCAAAAGACCGGGAGAAGAATGATAAAAGTACGAATTGAACGATGGTGAAGATAATAAAAATATTACCTATGTGTACGTACGATGTATGATCACCTAAGAAGATGAAGAACGGTTTGAATGAAAAATAAAGTATTTTAATTATAAAACTAGAACTCACTCAGCAACGCTGACTTTTATGTATTTTCCAGTTGGCAGGTGACAGGTTGCTGAGGATGGCACCGGGGATGGCTACTTGGCGGGCGAGACTGACATCCATTCACTTTTTGACAATACTGTTGTTTTGTAATTCATTCATCTAACATTTTATGACTTATAAACTAGAATGTATTGCTTGGCAACAGTGTTTTTAATGGAATAAATGTCTTTTGTTTAAATTAATTCCGCTGCTTAAATTTATAATAAGTATGGTTTATGCTGTGAATGACCAACTGTGAGGTGCCCGGGAACGGGACTTACACTTCAGTGGAGATATATTAGTAGAAAATTTCCTGAATTTGGTAATGATGTTAGAAACATAAGGTTTGGAGTTAGTTCTGATGGAATCAATCCTTTTGGAAACATAAGTAGTCGTCATAGTACATGACCAGTTCTTCTTTGCATCTACAATCTTCCACCATGGTTATGCATGAAACGGAAATACATAATGATGTCGTTGTTAATTCAGGGTCCAAAACAACCCGGTAATGACATTGATGTATATCTTTCACCTTTGATTGATGACTTAAAATATCTTTGGAGTCCAGGTGTAAATATGTATGATGCTTATAGGAAAGAATACTTTGAATTGCGAGCTATGATTTTTTACACAATAAGTGATTTTCCAGCATATGGTAATTTGTCTGGATATAGCATGAAAGGTAAGCAAACTTGTCCTATCTGTCAAGATGAGACAAGTTTGTCATGGTTAAATAATTGTAGAAAAACTGTATACATGGGACATCGAAGATTTCTTCCACCTGGTCATATTTATCGGAAAAACAAGGAGTTTAATGGAAGTACCGAGCATAGAACACTAACAAAAAAGAACTTTGATGCTTTTTCACAGGTTAAAAATCTAAATACGGTTTTAGGAAAAAGAACTCGTGCTGAGAAAGGAGCTGTTTGGAAAAAAAGTCAATCATTTGGGACTTACCTTACTGGAAGCATTTAGATGTTAGACATTTCCTAGATGTAATGCATATTGAAAAAAATGTATATGATAGCTTGGTTGTCATATTGTTAGACATTCCCGGAAAAACTAAAGATGGTATCAATGTTCGTAAAGACATGGAAGAAATGGGTATACGCAAAGAGCTTGCCCCTATTGATTAGGGTCGTCATATTTATCTGCCACCTGCGTGTTATACTATGTCAAAAGCGGAAAAATTAAAGTTTTGTAAATGTTTATACGATATTAAAGTTCCATCTTGCTATTCAGCAAACATTAAAAGGTTGGTGTCGATGAAAGACTGTAAACTTCTTGGTATGATGTCTCATGATTGTCATGTTTTGATGACCCATATGATTCCTATTACAATACGTGGATTGCTACCAGAGAGCAGCTGACACACAATCATAAAGCTTTGTTTATTTTTTAATCAGATTCACTCAAAGGTGATTGATCCTGAGGAACGAGATATATGGCAAAAAGAAATCATTATCACACTTTGTGAATTAGAGAAGTACTTTCCCCCGTCCTTTTTTGATGTGATGGTTCACCTAGTAATTCATATCGTTGGAGAGATCAAGGCTTGTGGTCCTGTATTTTTGCGTTACATGTACCCTTTTGAAAGATACATTGGTTTCTTAAAAGGCTATGTGAGAAACCGTAATCGACCGGAGGGTAGTATCGTTACAGGATATGCTTCTGAGGAGGTGATTGAATTCTGTACACGTAATGATACACACACACACATTAATTTTATTAAATATTAATTATAAGCAATAATTGATTTATTTACATGTAGGTTATTTGGATGGAGTCAAAAGTATTAGTGTTCCTCAATCTCGTCATTCGGGTAAACTTGAAGGGGTTGGAGGTGTCGGTATGAAATGATTACCCCAAGCAAGGATAACTTACAACGTGCACATTTCTATGTCCTAAAACACATGACTTATCTTGCTCTGTATGTCGAGGAACACATGCAATTATTACAATCTACCTACCCAAATAAGGACCTCATGCAACTTCAAATTAAGCATAACCAGGAGTTTTCTTCGTGGATTAAGAACAAGGTAAAAAGAACAAATGCCCAATCAGATGCTGAGAAACTTGTGGAAAGATTAGGGCAAGGGCCCGACCATAGAGTGTTATCTTATCAAGGGTACGACATCAACGATTATACATTTTACACCAAAGATCAATATGAAAAAAGTACGATGCAAAATAGTGGAGTTACAGTAATATCATCAACAAATAATTTTGACAGAATAGATCATGATATAAGATTAGCAATCGCTAAAGATTCTTATTACGGTGTCATCCAAGAAATTTTGGAATTGAATTACATAACTTTCTATATACATGTGTTTAAATGTAAGTGGGTGAACAATAATACGGGTGTTCAACTTGTCAAATATGGTTTTACACTTGTCGACCTTGCAACAAATGGTTATCCATCTGAACCATTTGTTCTCGCAAAACAAGTCACAGATGTTCTTTATCAATGACCCAAGCAAGCCAAGATACCACATAGTATTACAAGGTAAACGACATATCCTTGGTGTTCATAAATCGTTGACGAAGAAGAATACGACCAGTTTGATGACTTGCCACCATTTTCAGTTGGTATTCAACCAGTAGATGATAGAAATAAAGGAACCACATACCTACGATCTGATCATGATGAAGGGACATACGTTGATGCACCACGTCAAAATGCATGATCAAGGTTTGTATGTACAAATATTATTTATATATTAAGCATTAATTATATTAATTAAGTTCATCTATTTTCAATCATTTATTTTTTTTATAACCGATTAGGAGAGGTCGCGGCTCAAGAACGATCTCGGGGATATTTGGATTTTGTAATCAATATGCGGCGCAAGAGTACGGGTGTCAAGAGATTTGCAGCTTAGAGTCAATTTACCATAAGAATACAAGTCTCAAGATGCTTAGATTTTAGAATAAACATGTATTTTTCTTTTAAATGAGTATTATTAAAAAACGTATTTGTATTTCGACTAATGATTTTTATGTTGGTTTATAAATTAGCAATTTAATCCACACTTTAGCTTAATTTGTAAATTTTTCTTATTACTATCATTCAAATTTGCACACCTTCCTTATCTTCACCCTCAAATCCATGAATATTTGGTTTTAAAAATCAAAATCAACTATCTTTTTCTTATTTAAATCTAATGAAAAATTAATATGATTTTCATTTACAATCAAAAGTCAAAAGAAAAACAATGATGGACTTTGAAACTGATATTTATCTATGCAAATTGACAGAGAACTAGTTTTTTACCCGCCATGCGTTGTGGCATTAAACGTAGCCTGATAAAGTATATGTTACAACCGACTCGATTCGTTTTCAAACTAAAATTATGTCAAAATGTAGTGCAACTCTAGTTTATGGCGCTGAATGAAAATCAATGTATTTGACCCGACTTTTTATTAAATAAAATTTTATGTCAAAACGTTGAGTAACTTAAAACGTACAATCGAAGCGTAAAGCCCACTTAGTTTTACCATCGAGGGAAAACATAATGTATTTTATCTATCGCATTATCAAATAAAATTTACTTCGAATCGTATACCAACTCAAAACATATATAAAATAAACATGAAAATATTATATTTGACCCGTATAATTTTTTAACAAAGATTATATCTTGTCAATTATAAAAAAGACGCTTGTCAATTAATAAAAAAGGATTTTCTTTAGATAAGTTTTTGGTTTAAAAAAATAAGCCTCCAAGAATCAAACCCAAGACCTAAAGAATATTTCACAAGCACAATACCAATTAAGCTATGCCCTGAGATTAGGCCTATAAATGAACCAAACAAACACGAACATCAGCATGTTTGTGTTCGTTAAATTAACTTTTACCGAATACGAACACGAACACTAACACATTATCGAACATGTTTTTGTTCATGTTCGTTCATTAAGAAAATAAATATGTTCGTGTTCGTTCATGTTTGCTCGTTATAAAGCTAAATGAACAGTTCCCGAACATAAACGAACACAAATGAACCATAATAAACGAACATAAACGAACATAAATGAACCATAATAAACAAACAAACTGAACAAAAAAAAACAAATGATCATTTTGAGATTTTTAGGTGTATTAGTGGAAATTAAAATCTTACTAAACTTATAGGTTTCTAATATAACTTAATACACTTATGTTTTAAATGTTAACACGTAATGCCCTTTTATTAATATGTTAATATATATAAATAAACGAACATAAATAAATAAACATAAACGAACGTAAATGAACGAACATAAACGAATGTTCATGAACGTAAACGAACGAACAAAGCATGTGTTCATGTTTGTTCGTTTAATTAAACGAACACGAATTTTTATTCATGTTCATTCATTTTTTAAATAAACGAACATAAACGAACTTCCCACCGAACAGTTCATGAACAGTTCATGAACAGTACATGAACAGTTCATGAACAGTTCATGAATGTTTAGTTCATTTACAGGCCTACCTGAGATTAAACAAATGCCTAAACTTAAATTATAAATCTTACGTTTTCAGATCTACCCAAAAAGGTTCCCGCTAAACTTTTCGTTACACCACCATTTTATATTTATATTATCTTTTTAGGCGGTTTTTGGACCGCCCAGAAAATCCCCAAATAACATCTAAAGTCCGCACTTTTGTATAATTACACAAACCTACAAAAATTCAGATCTTCATCTCCTTCTTCCACACAAAGTGTAAACCCTAATGCACTTTCTAAATCCCATTTCTAAATCCTTCAGATTTATTGAAAGTTTTTAATAATAATGCTTATATTTCATGTAGGATTGGTGTTGAAGTTTATAGTTCAAAGTTATTGTTCAAGTTTGCAACTTTTACGAGGCTTTTCATCTACTTTTTGAAAGGTTAGAGTTTTGTTTTGAACACTTCTTTAAAGTTCATATATATATATATATATATATATATATATATATATATATATATATATATATATATATATATATATGTGTGTGTGTGTGTGTGTGTGTGTGTGTGGGTGTGTGTGTTTGACTTCATATTTTAGAGTGGTTTATGTAGTCCATGTGCGTGGTCCCTAATGTCAGCTTATGTATTCCGAGGATGTGATCCTTTTTTGTCGCTGTTTATTTATAGGTGCAACTTGGTTGATTTATATTAGATTATGAATAACAAATATGATGCATCTTTCTATATCCTTAGAAAGAAACTTGGTTATTTAAGTTGAAACCTGTTTAGGAACTAGCAAAGTATGAAAGAAACTGTTAGTGCACACTCACCCTTAAAATCATTGACAATCATATAAACTTGTTAACCAGTAACAGAAAGTAATTATATTGTTTAAAATTAAAATAAGTCAACAATGCATCTTTCTATATCTTTAAAATTATATTGTTTGAAAGTACAACGGTTTAAATCAAGAATAGATAGCGGTGATAGTTACTGATTGTTCAATTTGGGTAAAAATTAGCTAAAATTGTCCTAGTGATAGCCTAAATCCGAATTGACCAATGCTTGTAAAAAGCTAACTGCAAGACGACTTCAACAATATCCGATCAACATGTACTAAATCATGTTGATTTGTTCATGTTTCATTGGTAAATGTTGATTTGTTTATGTTGTTTGTAGTTTAATAATTTAGTTCACGTGTATTGATGATTTGTTTATGTGAAAACCCTAAAATTTATAATTATTAGTATTTATACTTTTTGCATGCATATTAAATATATAATGCACATATGCAATTATATATATGGAAAATGAATCAAGTAAGTTTGTGTACGAATAATTTTATGTATAATATGTATATATATACCTTATATACATATATAACTCTGGACTCATAAAATGATATATATTATGGGTATACGTATGCATGGTTGCATACATACATATATGTGAAAATTTACGTATGCATGTTTACATGCATATATAAGTTGAGTATTCTCGTGTGTATGTATGTTATATATCCAAAACTCATACCTAGGTGTATATATATACAAATTTTTACGTATGCATGTTGGTATACCACTTAATACATGAAAATTTTGAATGTCATGTACGTTTGGTATATATGTATGTTTACGTATATGATATATGGTTATAAAGGTCATTAATGTGATGTATCTTCATATATATATATATATACTTACTTCTATATATATATATATACTTACGGGTACATATATATATGTATATATGAACATATCAAGATTCAACTAAACTAAATCAAATCAAACATCAATTAAAAACCTAAACTAAAAACCTATAAACTAAAAACCTAAACCTAAAACCAATACCCAAAGCTATCTTGTCCTTTGTTCCATCACACAAAAGTACATAAAACTCCACCATTAAAGATGAAATGGAGGTGATAGCCTCGGGTTTCTTTTCTTGTTCCACACCATGCCTCGGTTCTATGCATGTACCATACCCCAAAACCGCCACCCTACACCACTATTCATATTTTAAAAGTCAAATCCTAGCCTATCTCCTAGATATCTTGTTCCATTTTGTTTCCTTCTCAAAACCACCACCATGAACCCGGTATTTTGCATCCCCATTGCCTTAAAAACCGCCATTACTTGCCACATAGGATTAGCACCATCATGACTACCTAGATAAGGTGGCAATCTCTCGGAAGTTCCTTGCATAAACACCCGATTATCACCACCTCACATTCACACCTTGAACACCTCCAAGTCCGCCACCTTGCAAGACTATATGATGACTCTCCATAGCTAAGGAATCTACCTAATAATTTTGTTGGAGAAGGCGGTTGATACAGGCTTTATATACCATCCTTCGACCACTTTAAACCCATCACAAAAACCAAACTCTTTCTTTTTCTCTCTCGGGACTTCATCGAAGCAACATAACCTTCATTCGCACCACCATTTCTAGCCACCTGCTGTCCCTCTCATCCTCGGTTTACTTCACCAAACATCACCACCATCCACTGCTTCCCTCTCTCGGTTACCATAACACCTAACAACAACCGCAAACAACAACAACAACAACAATCCGACAACTACAAAACACAAACAACCACAAACCACGCACCACTAGCACCTACTACCACCATTCACAATCTCATCACCTTGTTCTCGGATTCAAGGAGTTGAAATATCATCAAGAGCATCATCCAAAGGTGATAAAAGGTTTTGCTACACATATATTAACAAAACATATATATACATACATATTGGTATGTATGTATATAAAGGGCTTAGCCACCTGAAACCAATTTTGGGAAACTTTAATACATAAATCTTGAATAATAAGTTCCAAAACTCAGGAACTTATGATTTAAAAAGATATATTTAAATTTTACAAAATATATATCATAATTATTAAGAAAAATCAAATAAATATTAAATGAAAGCAATTGTGGGAATAAACATTGAAAAATTCTTGTTTTTATACTGAAATATTAAACTGGAAACTTTGATAAAATTTTGATAAGTAAAATAATTTATATAAATTATTTTGGAAAATAGAAGAAAATATCAAAAATAGAAATAAATTCGGGAAAATTATAATAAAATTATAGAATGATTCTTTTGAGGTATAAAAGCCTCTGTAATTATTTCAGAATTTTTCCTTGTTATAGTAAGGATATGAATTTTTATATGTTCTACAATAAATAAATCTTAATAAATACTTAAAGTACATAATAAATTCGGATAAAATCATAGATGAAATATTAAAGCAAATACTGAAGAATATATTATTTTCATAAATTATGGAGCAGTATGAATATTTTTATTAAATATTTCACTTATTGTGAGAATTACAGAAACTAATCTGTTATGACTTGGACTTTGGGATAATTATATGATGCTTGATTTTATTGGGGAAGTCTTCTGTAAAATTTTGAGAATTTTTCGGAAACAAAAGATATTTTTAACTATTTATGGGAATATTATGGAACTTACAGAAAATAATCTATTAAGAGTTGGATACTATAAAATTATGTAATATTACTGACTTTTTGAACAAATTTCTACGAAATTTTGAGGAATTATTGGATAGAATAATGTATTATGATGAATTTTGAGAATATTATGGGATTTATGTAAAACAAGTTGTTAAGAATTTGAAGTTATGAAAATTATGGGAAGTTACAAGTGGTTCAAACTTACGTTTTACCAAATTTGGTAATTTTTGGGACATCAATAGCTATGTTGTGTGATTTTAAGAAATTTTGGAATAAATCACAAACTATTATGGATTAAGAATTTTTAGAGGCCCAAAGGTGTTTCTATTAAATCTTTACAGTCAATGAAAACCAGAAAATTATTTTAAGTATTGTCTGACACTGTGAACTATCTTGTTAGGTTCATGTGAGAAGACACGGTGAGTTCATAGCCCCATTTTCAACCATTTGGTATTCAACAACGTTTTGGGAGAAAAAGTATACTGTTTAGTTGATGTATTATTTTGAATATATTTTGTTTGCTTACTGTCATTTGCGACACAACTATTAGTTCGAATGAGGAACCGGTCAATAATATTAGTAGCAGCTACTTAGGAGAATATTAATGTCACACCCCAACCTTGACGGCGGAATCGTCGAGGCGTGAGAGTTACGATTGTTCACAGCCACATAACGCTATTGCCTAAAACATGTTAAAAATAAAAGGTCAACATATTGTTGGTGAGCATTCTATAGTTTTGAATACATAAGTATATAAAAGATGGCAATTCATGTTGTAAATTAGAGAAAAGGTAACTAGGGATGTAAGACAGAATGCACAATCAAACCTTGACAAAGTTTTACAAGTTCTCAAACGTTTACAAGTATATACGATTAGCTAAGTGTACTTGGATCAACCAAGCAGGCTTGTCAGGCCCATAGATCTATGACGTCGCCAGGCTAGCAATAGTTAATGATTTTACATGTATTCGACATTACATGGTAGCTACAAGATTCGACTAATCACAACACACAAGTAAATTATCATAAGTTTACAAGAATCAAATGTGTTTACAAGTGCAACGTTTATACGGTAACATGTTTCACCCAAAAGTATGAAAATGATAAAATGGGTATAGAAATACTCACTTGGCGATTAAGTATATATTGGATGAATAATAAGAAATAATAACGCGCGTCGTTTCAACGAATTCCTTTACAAGGTACCTAAAACGTATTTATTTCAAGATTAAGTTCGATAATAAATTTAACAATTAAACGTGAACTAAGGTTTTACGATTTTGAAGTTTTGTATATTATATTTATTCGGAAATATATCTTTTAAGTGTTTTAATCTAGAAATGAAATTAGGTTTAATATCGGATAATGTTTGAATATATTTTGTATATATTCTTTGTAATAAATATCGTTACAATAACGTATTATCCGATAATTTATTAATCTAAATAATTGTGAAAGTATATTTTATAATAAATTACGTTTTGTAAATAATTGTGAAATTTTAAGATGTATAATTTCTATAATTTACAGGATTATTTCATATTTAAACATGATATAGTGTTCATTTTTATAAAAATAATTGTTTATAATATTTATAAATAATATTTATAAATATTATTAAGGTTTTTTAACTAAAATAAATTTACAGAAATTATCTATGTAACATTTTAAATAAGAAAAGTTTATAAGATTTATTTTTTATAATTTTTAAGAATTTTTCTAAAATTTTTAGGGGCTTAAAAAGCTAATTAAAAAATAAGGGGGTGCCCGGGGTCGAACCCGGGACCTCCTGTTTACCACAACACGCACCAAACCAGTGAACCAAGGGCCGCAGCCGCGGTATGTTTTGGTTTCCAATTATTTTAAACATCCATTGCAATCCCTCCCCAATTCACATAAACCCTAGATCGATCAGGATCAAATTGACCATCCAAATGATTATGTTAATGAACACATTCATGGGGCTTTGATTCCCCATGAGAAATCGAACATGTAAATGTAAACAATTACCCATTTGATAACTAATTGAAGATGAACTCGATAAAGAACAGGTCGCGGCTAACATGGTTTCTGATTTTGGATCGAATGTTGATTATAATGAAATTAACTTCGTGTGTAGCTCCGAACAAAGGTCCTAATGAAAAGCCCTATGTCAATTTGGTCCAAATTGCTTGGACAGAGACCTCGACTGAGTTGCAGGTTCACGATGAATATGAAGGTGGAATTCGATGTATATTGTGTTTCAGATGAATTTGAGAGTTGAGTTCGATTAGGAATGAAGAAATGATTGAGTTGGTAGCTTTAATTGTTTAATATTGTTGTTTGAGTGTATTAGTGAGCTGGATTAGGATCCGAGAATAAAGTAAGATTTATAGCCGTTGTTGACTAATTCAACGCACGTTTTCGTTGGATGCTCGTTCGAAATGGATCCAAGAAAGCTTTCGGTGGGGTGGTGGGGTTCGAAATCGACTAATTTGGGTGTTTTAACCCTCGCTGGAGATCGGCCGGAGAGTCGCCGGACTCTCGCCGGAAAATCGGGGGGGGATGGTTTTTAAAAAATTACAGAAATGGTCCCTCGACTTCCATCTTTTGTTATTTCATGTTATAAATTTCCTTTTTAGTTTCAGAAATTGCACAAACACCCCCTGTACTTTATTATATTTTTTATTATTGTTATTATTATTATTATTATTATTATTATTATTATTATTATCATTGTTTTTATCATTATTATTTTTATCATTATTATCATTATTATTATTAATATTGTTATTATTATTATTATAAAAGATTGAACGTCGTGAAAATACGAGATGTTACAATTTACACTAACCGGATGAGGGTTACTGCTATTTTCCTGCATCTAACCGAATGGGGTTAGGATGTAATATTATCTGATTTTATGATTATTTTGTGACAGTATGATTATGTTGTGAGCAGGTTTGGTTGTAATTGATACATCAACAAAATATTTTGTCTGGATTAAACCTATGTTCTCACCAACATTTTTGTTGACTGGTTTAAGTATACTTTTTTTAGGAAACGATGACTAACACCTTTGACTTTAGTTCTGAGGTCCACAACGGTTGGGGAGAAGTTGTTGGAAGGGTTTGTGTGACACTAACAGTCAACATAGTTGACTTTAGTGTGTATGTGGATGCACATTTCCATCGTATCTGAAGACATGCAGTAGTTTAATCTAGTTGTAAAAGATTACATCTAATTTTGGTATATTATGTAAAAAGATGTAATTCCTCTAGTATTAATAAAAGCACGTCAGTGTTATGTTTTATATTATAACTGTGTTTATTTTACTATAAACAATGCACTCTGATAAAAGCTAGTCACATTCCAACCATATCGTTCACGCTTCCACCGGGATGTGACAGGTTGGTATCAGAGCTATTGGTTATAGGGAATTAGTTATTTTAAGTAAATAACTAGACTATAACCATAAGCTCAAAATATACTTTATGATTTTATGTGAATTTATGTGAATTAGGTGAAATTTTATGATTTATATTCTAACCAAAAATTTTGATAAGTTAATGACTAACTCTTTTTGTGAAATATTGTTAAGAAATTTTGCAGTATGAATTCAGATAGTTATCACTATGAAACCGATCCTTCAGGAGATCCACACCATAGCAGTCCCAAAGAAATAGTACCTGAACTGGAACCTCAACAGACTATGGACATTACCCCAACAGAAATGGAGAATAAGACAAAATTTTATGTTAGACGTGCACCAGTACACATGGGAGGATATACAATTAAGACTCCTAGGAAAAAGATACTACGTGGACACAAATTTAAAGCTAAGCAATCTGAGGATTTAGAAAGACAATCTCTTGATTCTCCTAAAGATGAAGATAGAATTATTAAGCCAAAATTGGATCAGGTGAAGACAGCCCGACAGACTCTTAAGAAACTTAAGAAGATACAGCTGGGAATCTAGAAAATCCACAAGGATATTAAAAAGCTCAAGACACCCAAGAAAAGTATCTTCACCAGGGTCTGGAAATGGCTTAGCAAAAACTGAAAGTTTATAGTTTAACTTTTTAGAATAAAAGAAATAAGAGCTTAACTGATATATGTATTTTTATGATAACATGTTTATTGATGTATGTTAACTAATTTTGTGTTAAGATATTTATTTACAATACTAACATTGAAATTCACTATAGTGAATCATGCCGCCAAAAAGAAACACTCAGCCTGTCAGGAGAACAGCTCGAGTAGGACGACCCAGGACCAGACTTGGGGAAGAAACACCCGTGAACCCTGTGAACCCTGATACCACTGAGAATGATAGGATATCTCATATAGTAGCCCAACAACTGGAAGCTACCCCACCTACCTTAATTACTTAACTCCAACAAAATCTAATATTGGAACTACCTCAAGCCACCAGCAGGACCTGAAAATATGAATATAGAAGAAAGACAGGAAGAAGAGATTCTAAATGGAATTTCAAAGGGATGCTCCTACAAAACCTTTATGTCCTGTAGACCCCGGGAATTTGATGGCAAAGGTGGAGCAGTACAAGCTTTGAGATGGCTAGATGACATGGAAGGAGTTCTGGAAATCAGCAACTGTGCTGAAAATCTCAAAACACTGTTTGCTTCACATTCCTTAAAAGGAGAAGCACAATCCTGGTGGAAAATAGAAATACACACTAGGGGTAGAAATATTATGAATAAGCTAAGCTGGGAAGAATTTAGAAACCTCGTGATAGAAAAATGTTGCCCATACAATGAAATAACACCTGATAACCCTGAAATCCAAAAGAATAGGAAGGTATATTTGGGGATTAGTGCCACAAATAAGAGGACTAGTGAAATCTGCTAAAACCAAAACCTTCCAAGAAGCAGTAATCTTGTCTGGAAGTCTAACAGATGAAATGATCAGGAATGGATCATTAGGTCATCATCAGGTAGGAGAGAAAAGGAAATGGACTGAAAATCATCCTGGAAAAAGATTTGGAAAAAGTTCTCAGAAAAGAATAGCTCGACCTTCACCAAGAAACTTTCTAGGAACAACTCAAGGGAAGAAAGTAGAAAAACCACGACAGTGTAACATCTGTCAAAGATATCATACAGAAAACTGTATGACAGTGGTGTGTTATAACTGCAAAAGAAAGGGACACATTTCTAGAGACTGCAAAAACCCTACTAACTCTAAAACTGTCTGTTTTCAGTGTGGAAGTGAAAATCATTTCCGGAACGAATGTCCATAACGAAAGGGTAAGACTCCAGCTAACCAGAACAACCCCGTGGAAGGGCATTTGTAATACAAGCTGATGAGGCACGTCATGAACCAGAAGTAGTTACGGGTACGTTCCTTATCAATAACCAGTACGCTAAAGTATTATTTGATACAGGAACAACCCGCAGTTTTGTTTCACATACTTTTAGACCATCAATTAGTTCAGCATCTGAAAAATTACGTGATATTTATGAGATAGAATTAGCTGATGGTAAGATAATTGAAGCTGATGAAATTATTGCTAACTGCATCTTGAATTTAGATGAGTACTGTTTCGATATAAATCTGATACCTATTAAGTTAAGAGGATTTGATATCGTAGTAGGAATGGATTGGTTAAGAGCAAATTATGTTGAAATCATTTGTGATAAGAAAATGATTAAGATTCCTTTGGCTAAGAAAAACAAAATTCTCTGCATTTATGGTGATAAACCAAATGATACTGTGAAACTGATTACTTGTGAAAAAGCATGAAAATATCTCAACAAGAATTGTTCAGCATTCTTGGCCCATATTGTTGATACAAAACTTCATAAGGAAAACTTAGAAAGTGTTCCTGTTGTAAATGAATATACTGATGTGTTTCCTGATGAACTCCCTGGATTACCACCCTCTCGTCAGGTAGAATTTAAAATAGAATTGATGGGAACAGCCCCTATTGCCAAAGCACCTTATCGTTTAGCACCAACTGAGATGAAAGAACTTATGACTCAGTTACAGGAATTGTTAGATAAAGGATTCATACGTCCTAGTGTATCCCTTGGGGAGCACCAGTCTTATTTGTTAAAAAGAAAGATGGAACCTTTAGAATGTGTGTTGATTATAGGGAAGTTAATAAGGTTACTATAAAGAATAGGTATCCACTCCCTAGAATTGATGATCTGTTTGACCAACTGCAGGGATCTAGTTATTTTTCAAAAATAGACTTAAGATAAGGATATCATCAATTAAGGGTACAAGAAGATGACATTTCTAAGACTGCTTTTAGAACTAGATATGGTCATTATGAATTCCTTGTGATGCCATTTGGGTTAACCAATGCTCCAGCAGTATTTATGGACTTAATGAATAGAGTGTGTAAACCTTACCTAGATAAATTTGTTATAGTCTTCATTGATGACATTCTAATTTATTCTAAGAGTAAGGAAGATCACAAACAACATCTCAGGTTAACCTTGGAACTATTACAAAAAGAAAAGTTATATGCAAAATTTTCCAAATGTGAATTTTGGAAAAGAGAAGTACAATTCCTTGGGCACATAGTCAACCAAAATGGAATTCAGGTTGATCCAACAAAAATAGAAGCAGTTAAGAAATGGGAAATTCCAAAAACTCCGACAGAAATACGTTAATTTTTAGGTTTAGCAGGATACTACATGAGATTTATAGAAAACTTCTCAAGAATAGCTCAACCGTTGACAGAATTGACTCAGAAAGATAAAAAGTATGTATGGGAAGAAAAACAGAATAAGGCCTTTGAACTCCTTAAGAGTAATTATGTAGTGCACCTGTGTTAGCTTTACCTGAAGGAACAGATAATTTCATAGTCTACTGTGATGCCTCTCATCAAGGCTTTGGATGTGTTTTGATGCAAAAAGATAAGGTAATTGCATATGCATCTAGACAACTTAGAGGTAGTGAAAAGAATTACACCACCCATGATCTAGAATTAGGAGCTGTAATATTTGCACTGCAAATTTGGAGACATTACCTATATGGAACTAAGTGTATAATATATACGGACCACAAAAGTTTACAACACATCTTTGATCAGAAGATGTTAAATATGAGGCAAAGAAGATGGGTAGAGTTGTTAAGTGATTACGACTGTGAAATTAGGTATCACCCAGGGAAAGCCAGTGTAGTAGCTGATGCTTTAAGTAGAAAGAAAGAACAAAACCTCTATGGGTACGAGCAATGAAAATGGAACTACGTTCAGATCTATTAAAACAAATTCGGGAAGCTCAACAACAAGACCTGTTGAAACTAAAAGGACAAAGAAAAGACTTGAAAGAAGAAGCAGATGGAATTCTGAAATTCAACGGAAGAATCTGGATACCAAACAATAACTTAATAAGAACAACTGTTTTGCAAGAAGCCCATAAGTCAAGATATTCTGTACACCCAGGAAACAATAAAATGTACAAAGATTTAAAAAGTCAATACTGGTGGCCAGGCATGAAAGAGTCAGTTGGAAAATTTATGGAACAATGTGATGTCTGTTCAAGAATAAAAGCTGAGTATCAGAAACCTTCAGGATATTTGCAACAACCAGAAATCCTAGAATGGAAATGGGATCAAATTACAATGGATTTCATAACTAAGTTACCTAGGACCAGAAATGGATACGATACAATTTGGGTTATAGTTGATAGACTAACTAAGTCTGCTCATTTCTTACCTATCCGTGAAGATTACAAATTGAGAGATTAGCAAGAATCTACATTAAAGAAATTGTGTCTAGACATGGAATACCTGTATCCATTATATCAGATAGGGATAGCAGATTTACTTCTAGATTCTAGCAAACTTTACAAAAAGCTTTAGGAACCCAAGTAAACTTAAGTACAACTTATCATCCACTGACTGATGGACAAAGTGAAAGAACAACACAAACTTTGGAGGATATGTTAAGGGCTTGTGCTATAGATTTTGGTGGAAATTGGGATAGTCACTTGCCTTTAATAGAATTTTCATACAATAACAGTTATCACTCTAGCATTGGAGTAGCACCATTTGAGGCTCTATATGGAAGAAAATGTAGATCACCATTATGCTGGAATGAAATAGGAGATAGACAACACAAAGGTCCTGAACTAATCCAAGAAACTACAGATAAGATCACTGAAATTAAAAACAGGTTGAAAGCAACTCGTGATCGACAGAAAAGCTATGCAGACAAACGGAGGAAACCATTAGAATTCCAAATTGGAGACATAGTTTACCTAAAGATATCACCCTCTAAAGGTATCTTTCGATTTGGAAAATCCAGTAAACTGAACCCTAGGTACATTGGTCCATTTAAAGTTATTGATAGAATTGGTCCTGTAGCATATTGTGACGCCCTAAACCCGGCAGGGCACCGGAGGCATGTCACGCAGTTGGATTAATATCTTAAACACAAATCAGAGCTTTCTATTTACAGCGGAAGATTTTAAACAATATTGTATATTAACCCAACTTTTTAAAACATTTTACATATGATTGTGTTTAATTATACATCGCCCTATTTACAGTATTAACAAGCCCTAATCCTATGCCAGCAGTTACTTCGGGATAGCGTCCTCTTTCAGCTCATACTTGCTTTCCTCTATTATCAGAGGATCCCTCCTTACCTAGCACACACAACACACTCAAAACATCAGATAAACTGGTGAGCTCTAAATTTTCATTAAAACATTATCAACACATTTACACACACAAAAGTCACATATTGGCAATATTACAATAATCAACTTTTATCATTACTTTGTCCCACTGGACCTGTCCCATCGAACGTCGGTTGCCCACATCTAGCAACTACCAGTTCCCCATACCCAGTAACGTCGGTTGCCCACATCCAGCAACTACCAGTTACGACACTCAGAAACATCGGTTGCCCACATTTAGCAACTACCAGTTTCTCATACTCGGTAACGTCGGTTGCCCACATCTAGCAACTACCGGTTACCATACCCAGAGACGTCGGTTGCCCACATCCAGCAACTACCAGTCTCCCATACCCAGTAACGTCGGTTGCCCACATCTAGCAACTACCGGTTACTATCTCTCATCCAATAGGATGCCAATTAATCATCTAGGGTCGTCACCACAAGATGTTCACAAAGCTGAGTGATCGTTATCACTCCTATCAAACTGTACAGTTTCACACCCAGGCATCTTACCCTAACTGGCCTGTTGAGATTTACATCACATTACCATTTCAAAAACATTTCTTTTACTTATTGCCAATATTATCACATTCACTTACACCCACACATTCTTTCTTTTAGCACTAGTTTTAGCATATTTTCATTAATCATTACACCCCATCTGACCCATTGGAATCATTACCATCACGTAATGATTAACAATGCTCAGATAACTATCTTTTACACTCTACCTGACCCATTGCAATCATTACTATCATGTAATGATTAACAATGTTCAGGTAATCAGTTATTACCCCCACTTTCCCTCTAACAGCTTTACAACTGTTAGAAACACATCACATTACTATCACAAATCTGGTACTAAAACATTTAATTCATTTATCATTATATGTGTGCTAGCCTGAATGTTAAAACCAAACATTTGAAAAGGGCTTAGAACTCACCTTATCAATTTCCTCACCAGAGTCTACACAATTCACGTACACAAGGTAACTAGTCCTTCCTCTAATCAAGGTATATCTAAAGTAATAAACCCTGATTTAGTAAACTTATTCTCAAACAGGGCCCTCATGCGATTGAACACTTATGCGAATGAGCAATCATGCGACTAGACCTATGCGAATGAACCGGCGACTGAACCTTCAGTCGTACGACTAGCCTTTCATTCGCACGATTGAGTTCTCATTCGTATCCAGTATTCGCTCGTCTTCATTCGGCCTCCTAATCAGGCGACTGAGTTCCAACCACACGATTGAACCTCCATTCGCACTCAATCACACGATTAAACTCTCATTCGTGCGATTGAGCCATGCGATTGAGCCCATTCGCCTGAAACGAATCAGCAGCTGTGTTCTTGACGTTTTTGATCCAAACTCACTCAAAATTTGAGTTTTAACCATCCAAATCATACCATATTCAAAACAGATCCTATACACATCGTTTACAATGGTTTCGGATCATTATTTCCTCAAAACTTCATGAAAACTTGGATTTAAATTCCTGGATTTTATATTCAGAAATAAACCAAACCAATTTACTGATCTAAACAGGTTATTGGATCAAATTCAATCATACACACAGCTTATAACATCTCCGGATTGATTCGTGATGTTCAAAACTTACCAAAACGGGGTTTCACCTAGTCAATTGGCAAGAACAGGGGTGTTAGGGTGTAAGGAGAACAAGAAAATAGAGTGGATGCAGATAGAAATCTGATCCTGAACTCTCTGCACCGCCCTACTTATCCATACACATAACTTAACCGCCTCTCCTTCAGTCGCACGATTGAACCATTCGCACTACTGATTCGTGCGACTGAAGCTCATACGCCTACAATTCATACGACTGAGTCTCAATCGCACGTAAGGAATGCGACTGAAGTTCATTCGCACATGACTTATGCGACTGGACACTTAAACACTCAAACAACTCAACTTAATTTAATTAATTATAACTATAATATAATTTACAAGTCCGGATTTAGAAACCGGGTGTTACAACTCTCCCCCCCTTAAATAGGTTTCATCCTCGAAACCAACTATTCAAACAACTGGGGATAATCTCTCTTCATCTCATCTTCTGATTCCTAAGTGAAATCAGATCCCTTTCTATTCGACCACTGCACTTTAACTAAATCAATAGTTTTATTCCTCAGCCTTTTCACCTTTCTGTCTACTATAGTAGTAGGTTTCTCAACATAGTTTAACTTATCATCCACTTCTATATCATCCAAGGGTACATAAGCATTCTCATCGGCCAAACACTTGCGCAACTGTGACACGTGAAAGGTTGGGTGAATCCCTTGCAACTGATCGGGTAATTCTAGTTTATAGGCCGCTTCCCCAATCCGTTCTATAATGCTAAACGGTCCTATAAAACAAGGACTTAGCTTTCCCCTCTTTCTGAATCTGATAATTCCCTTCCAAGGAGATACCTTCAACATAACTCTATCTCCTACTTCAAACTCTATATGCCTTCGCCTTTTATCTTTATAAGACTTCTGTCGATCCTGAGCCGCTTTAAATCAAGCTTTGATCTGATCCAGTTTCTCATTCGTAGCCCGTACAATTTCCAAACTGCCCAACTCTTTCTGCCCAATTTCTCCCAACATATGGGATTCCTACACTTCCTGCCGTATAACATCTCATAAGGGGCTCCCCCAATCGTAGAATGATAACTGTTATTGTAGGAGAATTCAACTAATGGCAGATGACTATCCCAGCTACCACCGAAATCGATAACACAAGCTCGTAATATGTCTTCAATTGTTTGGATAGTCCTTTCAGTCAACCCATCAGTTTCTGGGTGGAAAGACGTGCTGTGTAATAGACGAGTACCCATATCTTCATGAAACTTTCTCCGAAATCTCGAAGTAAAGCGTGTATCTCTATCTGACACAATAGATACTGGTACCCCATGACGAGCAATAATTTCTCGAATAAACAATTCTGCTAACTTCTCGGAGTTATACGTTTCCTTGATCGGTAAGAAATGTCCACTACGTGTCAGTCTATCCACTATGACCCAAATGGTATCATAACCTTTAGCTGTACGCGGAAGCTTGGTTATGAAATCCATTGTCAACTCTTCCCACTTCCATTTTGGGATCTCTAAAGGTTGAAGTTTACCATATGGTTTTTGATGCTCAGCTTTAACCTGAAGACACGCCAAACACCTATTCACATATTGCATCACATTAAACTTCATACCGGGCCACTAATATTCTTGTTTCAAATCCTTATACATCTTAGTAGCACCAGGATGTATAGAATATCTAGACTTATGAGCTTCATCTAACACCAATTCCCTCATCTTAATTGGAACCCATATACGGCCACACTTTGTCTTGACCCCAAAACTATTTTCTTCCAGATCTTTCGTTTGACCCTTCATTCGTTCCTGCTTCATGTTCTCTTCTTTCAAGGCTTCTAATTGAGCTTCTCGTAACTGATGTATAAAATCTGGGGTTATCACTAACTTGTATGACATAACTCGAATTGGAGGGTGTTCATTCTTTCTACTTAATGCGTCAGCAACCACATTTGCTTTACCAGGATGGTAAAGTATTTCACAGTCATAATCTTTCACCAACTCTAACCATCTCCGCTGGCGCATGTTCAATTCCTTCTGATCAAAGAAATACTTCAAACTCTTATGATCTGTGTAAATCGTACATTTCGTCCCATATAAATAATGCCTCCATATCTTCAAGGCAAATACCACTGCTGCCAGTTCTAGATCATGTGTCGGATAATTCTTTTCATTTCTTTCAATTGTCTAGAAGCATAAGCTATCACTCGTCCCTTTTGCATCAATACACAGCCTAGGCCTTGATACGAAGCATCTGAATAAATCACCAAATCTTCATTTCCATCGGGCAACGACAATACTGGTGATTGGGTTAATTTCTGCTTCAGTTCTTGAAATGCATTTTCTTGTTCTGGTCCCCAAACGTATTCTTCATTCTTCCTCGTTAGTTTCGTTAACGGGGATGCGATTTTGGCAAAATCTTGAATAAATCTTCTATAATAACCAGCCAGACCCAAGAAACTACGGACCTCAGATGGCGTCTTTGGAGGACTCCACCTCACTACTGTTTCAATCTTAGCAGGATCTACTAAAATACCTTCTGCATTAATCACATGCCCTAAAAACTGTACCTCCCGCAACCAAAACCCACACTTAGAAAATTTTGCATAAAGTCTTTCTTTTCTTTATCTTTCCAACACTTCCCGAAGATGACAGGCATGATCTCCCTCATTCTTCGAGTAGATCAGTATGTCATCTATAAACACAAATACTGATCTATCTAGCATTGGCTTACACACTCTATTCATCAAATCCATGAAAGCAGCAGGAGCATTCGTTAACCCAAAAGACATAACCAGAAATTCATAGTGACCATAACGGGTGCGAAACGCTGTCTTAGGTATATCTTCTTCCTTGATTTTTAACTGATGATACCCCGAACGAAGATCTATCTTAGAGAACCAACTAGCTCCCTGTAGTTGATCAAACAAATCATCTATTCGTGGGAGTGGATACTTATTCTTTATTGTCAACTTGTTTAATTCTCTGTAATCAATACACATACGCATACTCCCATCTTTCTTCTTCACAAACAATACTGGAGCACCCCACGGGGAAGAACTGGGTCTAATGAATCCTCTTTCTAGCAAGTCTTCAGTCTGTTTCATTAACTCTTTCAATTCTGATGGAGCTAATCTATAAGGTGGCTTAGCAACTGGCTTAGCACCCGGAACCAAATTAATTCTAAACTCAACTTCACGATCTGGAGGAATACCCGGTAATTCCTCTGGAAACACATCTACACAATCTCTAACCACAGGAATGTCTTCTATCTTTCTCACAGGCTTTTTGGAATCAATTACATATATCAAATAAGATACACACCCGTGGCTCATTAGCTTATCAGCTTTTATCATAGATATTATTTTCACAGTTGACTCCTCTCTATCACCGTATACATTAATCGTTTTCCCATCTGGTGCTCTTAATTGAATTAACTTCTTATTACATATAATATGGGCTTCATGGTTTGCCAACCAATCCATACCCAAAACTACATCAAATCCTCCTAACACCATAGGATATAGTTTAACAGGCAATCTATATCCGTCTAATTCAATATAACAACCATCAATCATACTACTAATCATCACAGATCTATCATTAGCAGTTTCAACTACAAAAGCTACCTCTAATGGTCGAACTTCACATGCAAGCATAGGGCAAAAATCAATAGATACAAAACTTCCACTTGCACCAGAATCAAATAACACATTAGCTGGAATTCCATTCACTAGAAACGTACCTGAAACTACATCTGGCAACGCTTTAGCTTCGCTAGCTGACATGGAATATGCTCGCCCCTTAGCCACACTCGACCCTTCTCCTGACCCTTTCATCGATCTAACCGGCTCAGGCTTTCTAACGGTTAATCTTGGACATTCACTACGAATATTCCCCATTTCTCCACACTCATAACATCTACGAGGGCTTTCATTACATTCATTAGCATAATGTCCTAACCTTCCACATTTAAAACAAGTTCTATTACCAATCATGCATTCACCCTGGTGTAGCCTACCACATTTCCCGCAACGTGGCAGCTCATTTCTGACATTCCTCGGAAATTGGCCCCTTCCAAACCTGCTTTTCTTTTAAGAACTTGGATTCTCAAATCTTCTTTGCACTATAGGTTCTTCACGCCTCCTTTTACTTCCTTCCGGAATAACATTACTACCATAAACTTCTTGATACATATCTGCAGCTAAGTTTACCGTCAACTGGTAACTACTCGGAGCAGATGATCTAACCAACTTTCTAACCTCCTGAGGCAACCCCTGTGTATACCTCAAAATTTTCTTCTCTTCAGGAACCACCAAATGAGGCACCAATCGTGCCATCTCTTCAAACTTAGACGTGTATTCCCTATGGGACATATTACCTACCTGAAACTGCAGGAAACTCATTTCTATTCGATCCATCTCGCTTTTCGGACAAAACTTGTCCGACACTAACTTTCTAAATTCAGGCCACAACATTTTGTCAGTAGCCTCCTCGCCTAACGTCTGGATAATCGTATCCCACCAATACAAAGCCTCACCTACAAACGAGTGAGCTGCAAACTTTACCTTCTGATCCTCCCTACACTCACTCAACTTGATCACGGCTTCCATTTCACGAAGCCATTTATAAGTGGCTACCACATCCATAGCCCCGGAAAATCGTGGAGGATTACATTCTTTAAACTGACTATACGTAACTCCCTTTTTCTCGCTAGACCCCTCAGCTTTATCAACATTCTACTTTCATCAGGTCTAGCTACATTCAAGGCTTTACGAACCTCCTCAGCAATTGCATCACGGAATTGCTGCCTCGTCATTCTAAGCACCTCGGTGCTCTCATCAACATTTCTTTCCGAGGTTCCACCTTGTATTCTTTCACTCTCCCTATCAGCCATAACCTATTAAAACGAGATCGGGATTATTTGGTATTCACATGTAAGTATATAACCAGAATATTTATAGTAAAGTAAATTATTAATAATGTTGGCCAAGTACTATTAATTGTTTACTTTACTTTTACTATTCTCGTTATTCCTTCTCATGATAGTCCCATCACCTTCTCTTGTTTTAATAAACTATTCTATCTAGCTATCCCTGCTGGCATATCTATTTTCTAGTTAAAGTCTAGTTATTATAACACTAGATCCCTTTAACTACTGCTCTGATACCAACCTGTGACGCCCTAAACCCGGCAGGGCACCGGAGGCATGTCACACAGTTGGATTAATATCTTAAACACAAATCAGAGCTTTCTATTTACAGCGGAAGATTTTAAACAATATTGTATATTAACCCAACTTTTTAAAACATTTTACATATGATTGTGTTTAATTATACATCGCCCTATTTACAGTATTAACAAGCCCTAATCCTATGCCAGCAGTTACTTCGGGATAGCGTCCTCGTTCAGCTCATACTTGCTTTCCTCTATTATCAGAGGATCCCTCCTTACCTAGAACACACAACACACTCAAAACATCAGATAAACTGGTGAGCTCTAAATTTTCATTAAAACATTATCAACACATTTACACACACAAAAGTCACATATTGGCAATATTACAATAATCAACTTTTATCATTACTTTGTCCCATTGGACCTGTCCCATCGAACGTCGGTTGCCCACATCTAGCAACTACCAGTCCCCCATACCCAGTAACATCGGTTGCCCACATCCAGCAACTACCAGTTACTACACTCAGAAACATCGGTTGCCCATATCCAGCAACTACCAGTTTCTCATACTCGGTAACGTCGGTTGCCCACATCTAGCAACTACCGGTTACCATACCCAGAGACGTCGGTTGCCCACATCCAGCAACTACCAGTCTCCCATACCCAGTAACATCGGTTGCCCACATCTAGCAACTACCGGTTACTATCTCTCATCCAGTAGGATGCCAATTAATCATCTAGGGTCGTCACCACAAGATGTTCACAAAGCTGAGTGATCGTCATCACTCCTATCAAACTGTACAGTATCACACCCAGGCATCTTACCCTAACTGGCCTGTTGAGATTTACATCACATTACCATTTCAAAAACATTTCTTTTACTTATTGCCAATATTATCACATTCACTTACACCCCACACATTCTTTCTTTTAGCACCAGTTTTTAGCATATTTTCATTAATCATTACACCCCATCTGACCCATTGGAATCATTACCATCACCTAATGATTAACAATGCTCAGATAACTATCTTTTACACTCTACCTGACCCATTGCAATCATTACTATCATGTAATGATTAACAATGTTCAGGTAATCAGTTATTACCCCTACTTTCCCTCTAACAGCTTTACAACTGTTAGAAACATATCACATTACTATCACAAATCTGGTACTAAAACATTTAATTCATTTATCATTATATGTGTGCTAGCCTGAATGTTAAAACCAAACATTTGAAAAGGGCTTAGAACTCACCTTATCAATTTCCTCACCAGAGTCTACACAATTCACGTACACAAGGTAACTAGTCTTTCCTCTAATCAAGGTATATCTAAAGCAATAAACCCTGATTCAGTAAACTTATTCTCAAACAGGGCCCTCATGCGATTGAACACTTATGCGAATGAGCAATCATGCGACTAGACCTATGCGAATGAACCATGCGACTGAACCTTCAGTCGTACGACTAGCCGTTCATTCGCACGATTGAGTTCTCATTCGTATCCAGTATTCGCTCGTCTTCATTCGGCCTCCTAATCAGGCGACTGAGTTCCAACCGCACGATTGAACCTCCATTCGCACCCAATCGCACGATTAAACTCTCATTCGTGCGATTGAGCCATGCGATTGAGCCCATTCGCCTGAAACGAATCAGCAGCTGTGTTCTTGACGTTTTTGATCCAAACTCACTCAAAATTTGAGTTTTAACCATCCAAATCATACCATATTCAAAACAGATCCTATACACATCGTTTATAATGGTTTCGGATCATTATTTCCTCAAAACTTCATGAAAACTTGGATTTAAATTCCTGGATTTTATATTCAGAAATAAACCAAACCAATTTACTGATCTAAACAGGTTATTGGATCAAATTCAATCATACACACAGCTTATAACATCTCCGGATTGATTCGTGATGTTCAAAACTTACCAAAACGGGGTTTCGCCTAGTCAATTGGCAAGAACAGGGGTGTTAGGGTGTAAGGAGAACAAGAAAATAGAGTGGATGCAGATAGAAATCTGATCCTGAACTCTCTGCACCGCCCTACTTATCCATACACATAACTTAACCGCCTCTCCTTCAGTCGCACGATTGAACCATTCGCACTACTGATTCGTGCGACTGAAGCTCATACGCCTACAATTCATACGACTGAGTCTCAATCGCACGTAAGGAATGCGACTGAAGTTCATTCGCACATGACTTATGCGACTGGACACTTAAACACTCAAACAACTCAACTTAATTTAATTAATTATAACTATAATATAATTTACAAGTCCGGATTTAGAAACCGGGTGTTACACATATAAGTTGTAATTACCACAGGAATTAAGCGAAGTACACAATCCTTTTCATGTGTCCAATCTCAAGAAATGCTTAACCAATGAAACTCTGGTAGTACCAATTCAAGAAATACAGGTAGATAAGAAATTGCATTTTGTGAAAGAACCAATAGCTATTGTGGGGAAAGAAATAAAGAAGTTAAGAAGAAGTAAAATTCCATAGTGAAAATTAAGTGGAATGCAAAAAAAGGACCAGAATACACCTGGGAAAGGGAAGATGAAATCAAGAAGAAGTATCCTCACCTGTTTAAAGGTAATACTTATTTAAGTTTTAAAGCACACTCCACTGAATTTCGGGACGAAATTCTTTTAACAGGGGGAGAATGTGACAACCCTAGAATTTATAATTATTAGTATTTATACTTTTTGCATGCATATTAAATATATAATGCACATATGCAATTATATATATGGAAAATGAATCAAGTAAGTTTGTGTACGAATAATTTTATGTATAATATGTATATATATACCTTATATACATATATAACTTTGGACTCATAAAATGATATATATTATGGGTATACGTATGTATGGTTGCATACATACATATATGTGAAAATTTACGTATGCATGTTTACATGCATATATATAAGTTGAGTATTCTCGTGTGTATGTATGTTATATATCCAAAACTCATACCTACGTGTATATATACAAATTTTTACGTATGCATGTTGGTATACCACTTAATACATGAAAAATTTTGAATGTCATGTACGTTTGGTATATATATGTATGTTTACGTATATGATATATGGTTATAAAGGTCATTAATGTGATGTATCTTCATATATATATATATATAACTTACTTCTATATATATATATATATATATATATATATATATATATATACTTACGGGTACATATATATGTATATATGAACATATCAAGATTCAACTAAACTAAATCAAATCAAACATCAATTAAAAACCTAAACTAAAAACCTATAAACTAAAAACCTAAACCTAAAACCAATACCCAAAGCTATCTTGTCCTTTGTTCCATCACACAAAAGTACATAAAACTCCACCATTAAAGATGAAATGGAGGTGATAGCCACGGGTTTCTTTTCTTGTTCCACACCATGCCTCGGTTCTATGCATGTACCATACCCCAAAACCGCCACCCTACACCACTATTCACATTTTAAAAGTCAAATCCTAGCCTATCTCCTAGATATCTTGTTCCATTTTGTTTCCTTCTCAAAACCACCACCATGAACCCGGTATTTTGCATCCCCATTGCCTTAAAAACCGCCATTACTTGCCACATAGGATTAGCACCATCATGACTACCTAGATAAGGTGGTAATCTCTCGGAAGTTCCTTGCATAAACACCCGATTATCACCACCTCACATTCACACCTTGAACACCTCCAAGTCCGCCACCTTGTAAGACTATATGATGACTCTCCATAGCTAAGGAATCTACCTAATAATTGTGTTGGAGAAGGCGGTTGATACAGGCTTTATATACCATCCTTCGACCACTTTAAACCCATCACAAAAACCAAACTCTTTCTTTTTCTCTCTCGGGACTTCATCGAAGCAACACAACCTTCATTCGCACCACCATTTCCAGCCACCTGCTGTCCCTCTCATCCTCGGTTTACTTCACCAAACATCACCACCATCCACTGCTTCCCTCTCTCGGTTACCATAACACCAAACAACAACCGCAAACAACAACAACAACAACAATCCGACAACTACAAACACAAACAACCACAAACCACACACCACTAGCACCTACTACCACCATTTACGATCCTCATCACCTTGTTCTCGGATTCAAGGAGTTGAAACATCATCAAGAGCATCATCCAAAGGTGATAAAAGGTTTTGCTACACATATATTAACAAAACATATATATATATACATGCATATTGGTATGTATGTATATAAAGGGCTTAGCCACCCGAAACCAATTTTGGGAAACTTTAATACATAAATCTTGAATAATAAGTTCCAAAACTCAGGAACTTATGATTTAAAAAGATATATTTAAATTTTACAAAATATATATCATAATTATTAAGAAAAATCAAATAAGTATTAAATGAAAGAAATTGTGGGAATAAACATTTAAAAATTCTTGTTTTTATACTGAAATATTAAACTAGAAACTTTGATAAAATTTTGATAAGTAAAATAATTTATATAAATTATTTTGGAAAATAGAAGAAAATATCAAAAATAGAAATAAATTCGGGAAAATTATAATAAAATTACAGAATGATTCTTTTGAGGTATAAAAGCCTCTGTAATTATTTCAGAATTTTATTCCTTGTTATTGTAAGGATATGAATTTTTATATGTTCTATAATAAATAAATCTTAATAAATACTTAATGTACATAATAAATTCAGATAAAATCATATATGAAATATTGAAGCAAATACTGAAGAGCATATTATTTTCATAAATTATGGAGTAGTATGAATATTTTTATTAAATATTTCAATTATTGTGAGAATTACAGAAACTAATCTGTTATGACTTGGAATTTGGGATAACTATTGATGTTTGATTTTATTGGGGAAGTCTTCTGTAAAATTTTGAGAATTTTTTAGGAACAGAAGATATTTTTAACTATTTATGGTAATATTATGGAATTTACAGAAAATAATCTATTAAGAGTTGGATGCTACAAAAATTATGTAATATTACTGACTTTTTGAAAAAATTTCTATGAAATTTTGAGGAATTATTGGACAGTAGAAGGTATTATGATGAATTTTGAGAATATTATGGGATTTATGTAAAACAAGTTGTTAAGAATTTGAAGTTATGAAAATTATGGGAAGCTACAAGTGGTTCAAACTTATGTTTTACCAAATTTGATAATTTTTGGAACATCAATAGCTATGTTGTGTGATTTTAAAAAATTTTGGAATAAATCACAAACTATTATAGATTAAGAATTTTTAGAGACCAAGGTGTTTCTAATAAATCTTTTACAGTCAATGAAAACTAGAAAAATATTTGAAGTATGTCTGACACTGTGAACTATCTTGTTAGGTTCATGTGAGAAGACACGGTGAGTTCATAGCCCCATTTTCAACCATTTGGTATTCAACAACGTTTTGGGGGAAAAAGTATACTGTTTAGTTGATATATTATTTTGAATATATTTTTGTTTGCTTACTGTCATTTGCGACACAACCATTAGTTCGAATGAGGAACCGGTCAATAATATTAGTAGCAGCTACTTAGGAGAATATTTACACTAACCGGATGAGGGTTACTGCTATTTTCCTGCATCTAACCGAATGGGGTTAGGATGTAATATTATCTGATATTATGATTATTTTGTGACAGTATGATTATGTTGTGAGCAGGTTTGGTTGTAATTGATACATCAATAAAATATTTTGTCTGGATTAAACCTATGTTCTCACCAACATTTTTGTTGACTGGTTTAAGTGTACTTTTTTTAGGAAACGATGACTAACACCTTTGACTTTAGTTTTGAGGTCCACAACGGTTGGGGAGAAGTTGTTGGAAGGGTTTGTGTGACACTAACAGTGAACATAGTTGACTTTAGTGTGTATGTGGATGCACATTTCCATCGTATCTGAAGACATGCAGTAGTTTAATCTAGTTGTAAAAGATTACATCTAATTTTGGTATATTATGTAAAAAGATGTAATTCCTCTAGTATTAATATAAGTATGTCAGTGTTATGTTTTATATTATAACTGTGTTTATTTCACTATAAACAATGCACTCTGATAAAAGCTAGTCACATTCCAACCATATCGTTCACGCTTCCGTCGGGATGTGACAGGTTGGTATCAGAGCCATTGGTTATAGGGAATTAGTTATTTTAGGTAAAGAACTAGACTATAACCATAAGCTCAAAATATACTTTATGATTTTATGTGAATTTATGTGAATTAGGTGAAATTTTATGATTTATATTCTAACCAAAAATTTTGATAAGTTAATGACTAACTCTTTTTGTGAAATATTGTTAAGAAATTTTGCAGTATGAATTCAGATAGTTATCACTATGAAACCGATCCTTCAGGAGATCCACACCATAGCAGTCCCAAAGAAATAGTACCTGAACTGGAACCTCAACAGACTATGGACATTACCCCAACAGAAATGGAGAATAAGACAAAATTTTATGTTAGACGTGCACCAGTATACATGGGAGGATATACAATTAAGACTCCTAGGAAAAAGATACTACGTGGACACAAATTTAAAGCTAAGCAATCTGAGGATTTAGAAAGACAATCTCTTGATTCTCCTAAAGATGAAGATAGAATTATTAAGCCAAAGTTGGATCAGGTGAAGACAGCCCGACAGACTCTTAAGAAACTTAAGAAGATACAGCTGGGAATCTGGAAAATCCACAAGGATATTAAAAAGCTCTAGACACCCAAGAAAAGTATCTTCACCAGGGTCTGGAAATGGCTTAGCAAAAACTGAAAGTTTATAGTTTAACTTTTTAGAATAAAAGAAATAAGAGCTTAACTGATTTATGTATTTTTATGATAACATATTTATTTGATCTATGTTAACTAATTTGTGTTAAGATATTTATTTGCAATACTAACATTGAAATTCACTATAGTGAATCATGCCGCCAAAAAGAAACACTTAGCCTGTTAGGAGAACAGCTCGAGTAGGACGACCCAGGACCAGACTTGGGGAAGAAACACCCGTGAACCTTGTGAACCCTGATACCACTGAGAATGATAGGATATCTCAGATAGTAGCCCAACAACTGGAAGCTACACTACCTACCTTAATTACTCAACTCCAACAAAATCTGAATATTGGAACTACCTTAAACCCACCAGCAGGACCTGAAAATATGAATATAGAAGAAAGACAGGAAGAAGAGATTCTAAATAGAATTTCAAAGGGATGCTCCTACAAAACCTTTATGTCCTGTAGACCCCGGGAATTTGATGGCAAAGGTGGAGTAGTACAAGCTTTGAGATGGCTAGATGACATGGAAGGAGTTCTGGAAATCAGCAACTGTGCTGAAAATCTCAAAACACTGTTTGCTTCACATTCCTTAAAAGGAGAAGCACAACCCTGGTGGAAAATAGAAATACACACTAGGGGTAGAAATATTATGAATAAGCTAAGCTGGGAAGAATTTAGAAACCTCGTGATAGAAAAATACTGCCCATACAATGAAATAGAAAAACTGGAAGCTGAATTCCTAGCATTAGAGATAAAAGGATCCGCACACCGGGAGTACACTGATAGGTATAATGAACTATCCAGGTTAGTACCACACCTGATAACCCTGAAATCCAAAAGAATAGGA
The DNA here is from genome assembly GCA_024085815.1 of Flaveria linearis. Lineage (NCBI taxonomy): Eukaryota > Viridiplantae > Streptophyta > Magnoliopsida > Asterales > Asteraceae > Flaveria > Flaveria linearis. The sequence continues at coordinate 43,511,314 of CM044017.1, read as the reverse complement.
AGGTATATTTGGGGATTAGTGCCACAAATAAGAGGACTAGTGAAATCTGCTAAAACCAAAACCTTCCAAGAAGCAGTAATCTTGTCAGGAAGTCTAACAGATGAAATGATCAGGAATGGATCATTAGGTCATCATCAGGTAGGAGAGAAAAGGAAATGGACTGAAAATCATCCTGGAAAAAGATTTGGAGAAAGTTCTCAGAAAAGAATAGCTTGACCTTCACCAAGAAACTTTCTAGGAACAACTCAAGGGAAGAAAGTAGAAAAACCACGACAGTGTAACATCTGTCAAAGATATCATACAGAAAACTGTATGACAGTGGTGTGTTATAACTGCAAAAGAAAGGGACACATTTCTAGAGACTGCAAAAACCCTACTAACTCTAAAACCGTCTGTTTTCAGTGTGGAAGTGAAAATCATTTCCGGAATGAATGTCCATAACGAAAGGGTAAGACTCCAGCTAACCAGAACAACCCCCGTGGAAGGGCATTTGTAATACAAGCTGATGAGGCACGTCATGAACCAGAAGTAGTTACGGGTACGTTCCTTATCAATAACCAGTACGCTAAAGTATTATTTGATACAGGAGCAACCCGTAGTTTTGTTTCACATACTTTTAGACCATCAATTAGTTTAGCATCTGAAAAATTACGTGATATTTATGTGATAGAATTAGCTGATGGTAAGATAATTGAAGCTGATGAAATTATTGCTAACTGCATCTTGAATTTAGATGAGTACTGTTTCGATATAAATCTGATACCTATTAAGTTAAGAGGATTTGATATCGTAGTAGGAATGGATTGGTTAAGTGCAAATTATGTTGAAATCATTTGTGATAAGAAAATGATTAAGATTCCTTTGGCTAAGGAAAACAAAATTCTCTGCATTTATGGTGATAAACCAAATGATACTGTGAAACTGATTACTTATGAAAAAGCACGAAAATATCTCAACTAGAATTGTTTAGCATTCTTGGCCCATATTGTTGATACAAAACTTGATAAGGAAAACTTAGAAAGTGTTCCTGTTGTAAATGAATATACTGATGTGTTTCCTGATGAACTCCCTGGATTACCACCCTCTCGTCAGGTAGAATTTAAAATAGAATTGATACCGGGAACAGCCCCTATTGCCAAAGCACCTTATCGTTTAGCACCAACTGAGATGAAAGAACTTTTGACTCAGTTACAGGAATTGTTAGATAAAGGATTCATACGTCCTAGTGTATCCCCTTGGGCAGCACCAGTCTTATTTGTTAAAAAGAAAGATGGAACCTTTAGAATGTGTGTTGATTATAGGGAAGTTAATAAGGTTACTATAAAGAATAGGTATCCACTCCCTAGAATTGATGATCTGTTTGACCAACTGCAGGGATCTAGTTATTTTTCAAAAATAGACTTAAGATCAGGATATCATCAATTAAGGGTACAAGAAGATGACATTTCTAAGACTGCTTTTAGAACTAGATATGGTCATTATGAATTCCTTGTGATGCCATTTGGGTTAACCAATGCTCCAGCAGTATTTATGGACTTAATGAATAGAGTGTGTAAACATTACCTAGATAAATTTATTATAGTCTTCATTGATGACATTCTAATTTATTCTAAGAGTAAGGAAGATCACAAACAACATCTCAGGTTAACCTTGGAACTATTACAAAAAGAAAAGTTATATGCGAAATTTTCCAAATGTGAATTTTGGAAAAGAGAAGTACAATTCCTTGGGCACATAGTCAACCAAAATGGAATTCAGGTTGATCCAACAAAAATAGAAGCAGTTAAGAAATGGGAAATTCCAAAAACTCCGACAGAAATACGTTAATTTTTAGGTTTAGCAGGATACTACATGAGATTTATAGAAAACTTCTCAAGAATAGCTTAACCGTTGACAGAATTGACTCAGAAAGATAAAAAGTATGTATGGGAAGAAAAACAGAATAAGGCCTTTGAACTCCTTAAGAGTAAATTATGTAGTGCACCTGTGTTAGCTTTACCTGAAGGAACAGATAATTTCATAGTCTACTGTGATGCCTCTCATCAAGGCTTTGGATGTGTTTTGATGCAAAAAGATAAGGTAATTGCATATGCATCTAGACAACTTAGAGGTAGTGAAAAGAATTACACCACCCATGATCTAGAATTAGGAGCTGTAATATTTGCACTGCAAATTTGGAGACATTACCTATATGGAACTAAGTGTATAATATATACGGACCACAAAAGTTTACAACACATCTTTGATCAGAAGATGTTAAATATGAGGCAAAGAAGATGGGTAGAGTTGTTAAGTGATTACGACTGTGAAATTAGGTATCACCCAGGGAAAGCCAGTGTAGTAGCTGATGCTTTAAGTAGAAAAGAAAGAACAAAACCTCTATGGGTACGAGCAATGAAAATGGAACTACGTTCAGATCTATTAAAACAAATTCGGGAAGCTCAACAACAAGACCTGTTGAAACTAAAAGGACAAAGAAAAGACTTGAAAGAAGAAGCAGATGGAATTCTGAAATTCAACGGAAGAATCTGGATACCAAACAATAACTTAATAAGAACAACTGTTTTGCAAGAAGCCCATAAGTCAAGATATTCTGTACACCCAGGAAACAATAAAATGTACAAAGATTTAAAAAGTCAATACTGGTGGCCAGGCATGAAAGAGTCAGTTGGAAAATTTATGGAACAATGTGATGTCTGTTCAAGAATAAAAGCTGAGTATAAGAAACCTTCAGGATATTTGCAACAACCAGAAATCCTAGAATGGAAATGGGATCAAATTACAATGGATTTCATAACTAAGTTACCCAGGACCAGAAATGGATACGATACAATTTGGGTTATAGTTGATAGACTAACTAAGTCTGCTCATTTCTTACCTATCCGTGAAGATTACAAGATTGAGAGATTAGCAAGAATCTACATTAAAGAAATTGTGTCTAGACATGGAATACCTGTATCCATTATATCAGATAGGGATAGCAGATTTACTTCTAGATTCTGGCAAACTTTACAAAAAGCTTTAGGAACCTAAGTAAACTTAAGTACAACTTATCATCCACAGACTGATGGACAAAGTGAAAGAACAATACAAACTTTGGAGGATATGTTAAGGGCTTGTGCTATAGATTTTGGTGGAAATTGGGATAGTCACTTGCCTTTAATAGAATTTTCATACAATAACAGTTATCACTCTAGCATTGGAGTAGCACCATTTGAGGCTCTATATGGAAGAAAATGTAGATCACCATTATGCTAGAATGAAATAGGAGATAGACAACACACAGGTCCTGAACTAATCCAAGAAACTACAGATAAGATCACTGAAATTAAAAACAGGTTGAAAGCAGCTCGTGATCGAGAAGAAAAGCTATGCAGACAAACGGAGGAAACCATTAGAATTCCAAATTGGAGACAGAGTTTACCTAAAGATATCACCCTCTAAAGGTATCTTTCGATTTGGAAAATCCAGTAAACTGAACCCTAGGTACATTGGTCCATTTAAAGTTATTGATAGAATTGGTCCTGTAACATATAAGTTGGAACTACCACAGGAATTAAGCGAAGTACAAAACTTTTCAGGTGTCCAATCTCAAGAAATGCTTAACAAATGAAACTCTGGTAGTACCAATTCAAGAAATACAGGTAGATAAGAAATTACATTTTGTGGAGGAACCAATAGCTATTGTGGGGAAAGAAATAAAGAAGTTAAGAAGAAGTAAAATTCCATAGTGAAAATTAAGTGGAATGCAAAAAAAGGACCAGAATACACCTGGGAAAGGGAAGATGAAATCAAGAAGAAGTATCCTCACCTGTTTAAAGGTAATACTTATTTAAGTTTTAAAGCACGCTCCACTGAATTTCGGGACGAAATTCTTTTAACAGGGGGAGAATGTGACAACCCTAAAATTTATAATTATTAGTATTTATACTTTTTGCATGCATATTAAATATATAATGCACATATGCAATTATATATATGGAAAATGAATCAAGTAAGTTTGTGTACGAATAATTTTATGTATAATATGTATATATATACCTTATATACATATATAACTTTGGACTCATAAAATGATATATATTATGGGTATACGTATGAATGGTTGCATACATACATATATGTGAAAATTTACGTATGCATGTTTACATGCATATATATAAGTTGAGTATTCTCGTGTGTATGTATGTTATATATCCAAAACTCATACCTACGTGTATATATACAAATTTTTACGTATGCATGTTGGTATACCACTTAATACATGAAAAATTTTGAATGTCATGTACGTTTGGTATATATATGTATGTTTACGTATATGATATATGGTTATAAAGGTCATTAATGTGATGTATCTTCATATATATATATATATAACTTAATTGTATATATATATATATACTTACGGGTACATATATATATGTATATATGAACATATCAAGATTCAACTAAACTAAATCAAATCAAACATCAATTAAAAACCTAAACTAAAAACCTATAAACTAAAAACCTAAACCTAAAACCAATACCCAAAGCTATCTTGTCCTTTGTTCCATCACAAAAAAGTACATAAAACTACACCATTAAAGATGAAATGGAGGTGATAGCCTCGGTTTTCTTTTCTTGTTCCACACCATGCCTCGGTTCTATGCATGTACCATACCCCAAAACCGCCACCCTACACCACTATTCACATTTTAAAAGTCAAATCCTAGCCTATCTCCTAGATATCTTGTTCCATTTTGTTTCCTTCTCAAAACCACCACCATGAACTCGGTATTTTGCATCCCCATTGCCTTAAAAACCGCCATTACTTGCCACATAGGATTAGCACCATCATGACTACCTAGATAAGGTGGCAATCTCTCAGAAGTTCCTTGCATAAACACCCGATTATCACCACCTCACATTCACACCTTGAACACCTCCAAGTCCGCCACCTTGCAAGACTATATGATGACTCTCCATAGCTAAGGAATCTACCTAATAATTTTGTTGGAGAAGGCGGTTGATACAGGCTTTATATACCATCCTTCGACCACTTTAAACCCATCACAAAAACCAAACTCTTTCTTTTTCTCTCTCGGGACTTCATCGAAGCAACATAACCTTCATTCGCACCACCATTTCCAGCCACCTGCTGTCCCTCTCATCCTCGGTTTACTTCAGCAAACATCACCACCATCCACTGCTTCCCTCTCTCGGTTACCATAACACCTAACAACAACCGCAAACAACAACAACAACAACAATCCGACAACTACAAACACAAACAACCACAAACCACGCACCACTAGCACCTACTACCACCATCCACGATCCTCATCACCTTGTTCTCGGATTCAAGGAGTTGAAAAATCATCAAGAGCATCATCCAAAGGTGATAAAAGGTTTTGCTACACATATATTAACAAAACATATATATATACATACATATTGGTATGTATGTATGTATATAAAGGACTTAGCCACCCGAAACCAATTTTGGGAAACTTTAATACATAAATCTTGAATAATAAGTTCCAAAACTTAGGAACTTATGATTTAAAAAGATATATTTAAATTTTACAAAATATATATCATAATTATTAAGAAAAATCAAATAAATATTTAATGAAAGAAATTGTGGGAATAAACATTGAAAAATTCTTGTTTTTATACTGAAATATTAAACTGTAAATTTTGATAAAATTTTGATAAGTAAAATAATTTATATAAATTATTTTGGAAAATAGAAGAAAATATCAAAAATAGAAATAAATTCAGGAAAATTCTAATAAAATTACAGAATGATTATTTTGAGGTATAAAAGCCTCTGAAATTATTTCAGAATTTTATTCCTTGTTATAATAAGGATATGAATTTTTATATGTTCTACAATAAATAAATGGTAATAAATACTTAAAGTTCATAATAAATTTGGATAAAATCATAGATGAATTATTAAAGAAAATACTGCAGAATATATTATTTTCATAAATTATGGAGCAGTATGAATATTTTTATTAAATATTTCAATTATTGTGAGAATTACAGAAACTAATGTGTTATGACTTGGACTTTGGGATAATTATATGATGCTTGATTTTATTGGGGAAGTCTTCTATAAAATTTTGAGAATTTTTCAGGAACAGAAGCTATTTTAACTATTTATGGGAATATTATGGAATTTACAGAAAATAATCTATTAAGAGTTGGATGCTACAAAAATTATGTAATATTACTGACTTTTAGGAAAAATTACTATGAAATTTTTAGGAATTATTGGACAGCAGAAGGTATTATGATGAATTTTAAGAATATTATGGGATTTATGTAAAACAAGTTGTTAAGAATTTGAAGTTATGAAAATTATGGGAAGCTACAAGTGGTTCAAACTTATGTTTTATCAAATTTGGTAATTTTTGGGACATCAATAGCTATGTTGTGTGATTTTAAGAAATTTTGGAATAAATCACAAACTATTATGGATTAAGAATTTTTAGAGGCCCAAAGGTGTTTTTATTAAATCTTTTACAGTCAATGAAAACCAGAAAAATATTTGAAGTATTGTCTGACACTATGAACTATCTTGTTAGGTTCATGTGAGAAGACACGGTGAGTTCATAGCCCCATTTTCAACCATTTGGTATTCAACAACGTTTTGGGGAAAAAAGTATACTATTTAGTTGATGTATTATTTTGAATATATTTTTTTTTGCTTACTGTCATTTGCGACACAACCATTAGTTCGAATGAGGAACCGGTCAATAATATTAGTAACAGCTACTTAGGAGAATATTTACACTAACCGGATGAGGTTTACTGCTATTTTCCTGCATCTAACCGAATGGGGTTAGGATGTAATATTATCTGATTTTATGATTATTTTGTGACAATATGATTATGTTGTGAGCAGGTTTGGTTGTAATTGATACATCAACAAAATATTTTGTCTGGATTAAACCTATGTTTTCATCAACATTTTTGTTGACTGGTTTAAGTGTACTTTTTTAGGAAACGATGACTAACACCTTTGACTTTAGTTTTGAGGTCCACAACGGTTGGGGAGAAGTTGTTGGAAGGGTTTGTGTGACACTAACAGTCAACATAGTTGACTTTAGTGTGTATGTGGATGCACATTTCCATCGTATCTGAAGACATGCAGTAGTTTAATCTAGTTGTAAAAGATTACATCTAATTTTGGTATATTATGTAAAAAGATGTAATTCCTCTAGTATTAATAAAAGCATGTGAGTGTTATGTTTTATATTATAACTGTGTTTATTTCACTATAAACAATGCACTCTGATAAAAGCTAGTCACATTCCAACCATATCGTTCACGCTTCCGCCGGGATGTGACAGTTTAGTTCATTTGTGTTTTTTTGTTATATACTAGAAAATTGTAATATGTCTAAACAAAAGAAACATGGTAAACGTGGGGCTGCTACTCGAGCAACAAAAATTGAAGAAGACGATTATAATATTGAATTTGACAAAGATGGTCAACCAGTTGGTGGCACTGTGAATAAGTTTATCTCATGGATAGGAGTGAAAGCAAAGATTGAAATCCCTTATCATATTCCGACGAAAGATATTGATCATAAAATATGGGAGAATTTATGGATCGATACGAAGGTAATAATACTTTTTTTCTTTTATCAGTTGTTATAAGCATGAATTATTATTTTATTATATTTTATTAACTTTTTATGTTTTGTAAATATTTAGAATACGTGGCATCTTCAAGACAACTTGGGTAAATCTTTTTTCATTAAAAGGGCGAAAAAAGTCATACAAATTGGCAAAGTACTCTTACAACAAAATTTGTAAATATAAGCAAAGACTCCTTTTGAGAAGTATAAGAGTCTTGATGAAGAACATTGGAATGAATTTGTTGCTCAAAGGACTAATCCAACTTTTTTGGTATATGAGAATAAATATTTACTTTTATTATTACTACTATCAATATTAATTATTGTGATATATACACATTCATTAGTAATAATTTGTTTATTTTGCTTCAAGGAAAAAAGTCGAAAAGCTAAAGCAAGCATGAAGGCAAACAAAAACTTTTCTCATCTAGGACGTCTCTCATTTGCGAGGTTGACTCCTGAAAAAATTGAAGAAAGATGGTCTCAACTTTTACAAAAATATCTAGATCTTGATAATATTAAAGATCCACGCACTAGAAAGTTTATCGTCGGTAACATGATAAAAAACAAACAAACCAAAATGTATGAACTTGCGGATGATGCAATGGTATCATATCCTGAATTGGTAATTTAATATAGATTTATTTAGTTATATAAAAATATATGTATTATAGTAAGTTGTTTTAACAATTGTATATTTTTATAGGCTCGTTTGGAAAAACAAATGACTGATGATGGTAGTTATGGTCTTGAGAAATAGGATCCATTAACTAAATTTTTTGGACCTGAGCATGAAGGACGATAGCGTGCATTTTCTAATATCATAGGTAATATATTATAAATACTACATGTATATATACACACACACACTTATATAAATGTTGATGCAATTTTAAATATATACTTTCTTTATAGGACATACAATGGTTCACGAAGGCTTATTTTAAGGTGATAGACAACAAAGTCATAATAATGCGTCTACCACTCAAAGAAGAAGTGATGTGGGGTTGGACTCGAGTCTTGGTGTTCGAGGCTCGAGATGTGGGTCCGGTGGATCTCATACTCACTATCCACCTATCAAGGTATATATTTATATCATGTTAATATAAACATTTTAATATATATATACATCATATTTGTTTTTAAAATTGTTATATTGCTTTGTAGGAGGTTTTATTCTGTGAGTTGTTATTCCTGTATAATTCTAGTATGGAGAAAATAATAGGTATTGGATATGTGCATCCTACTACTAATAGGTTGCTACATGGGAGACAAATGCATGATAATTATGTGAAAGTTCAAGTAGAAACCATTGATTCAAAGTTTCAGTATGTGCCTCTCCTTCCTGTTTCTTGATATGATGAACTTAAAGATATTGGTGATGCTTGTGGTTATTTTATTCAGTGGTCGAGAAACGCCATAGAGGTATATTTATTTATTAAAAGAATTATATATACTTTATTTTATCTTTTCATAAGATTTACTCTAATATGTTTGTTAACTTGTAGCTTTCGAACACAGAGACACCTTGCCGGAACCAAACCCTGCCACGGACACCACTTAACTCGTGTTATGTACCACAGGTTATAAGTGTTTTTTGGTTTTTAAAATTGGATTCTATGTTTATACTAGTCGGGCTATTCAGGTTTAGGGTGTTATGATGCAAATAATGTTATCAATATTAAAAAATTAATGTTGATAACACAAACAAAAGTACATATACTTTATAACTTTATAATTTTTTTATTTTAGTTTTCGCCATCTATACAACGTGTTAAATATCAAAGTCAACTTGAACAAGGCCCAACGGAATATGATCAAATATATATGGCTAGTATGGGAACGTTTACGGATATGGTAATCAACAACTCAATTTCTACATTTTATTATGTGTGTGTGTGTGCATATATATCTAACTACTAATTTTTTTGATATAGTTTGAACCAGCCCCACAAGTTCACGTGACATAAGTTCCTCCTCCAACGGTAACGTAAGTATTTTCTTTAGAATTTACATGCATATCTTAAGGGTTTTTCTTATTTGGGTATTGATTGTTTGGGTTATTACATAATAATTTGGGCTTATATTATTTAGGGATTCAGGTTGTTAGAATATGTTATATTTTTAGTTAAAAAAACTGGATTTGCAAAACTAATCAAGTGTGCGTTTATATTTTTTAATTCATGTCTAACTAAATTTATTTCTTTTCTGTTTTACATTTTTAGATTTGGAAGTCAACCGGCCGGTCCTATGTTACACAAGTGAAGATCGAAAAGTTAGTCGCAAACGTCATGAAGTGGTTTCTTAAAACGGTATTTGAAAAATAGTAGCTATCATATGTAGATTTTTATATATTCTAATATCATAGTTGGACAAGTACCTTTGTATTAGTATCTAGTAAAAGCTAGATTGTTTTGATTTTGACTATGTTTTAGTATTACATATCTAGATGTATGCAATTTAAATGTTAATTTTATATTTAATATTCGATCTTGATACTTTGGTTTGAATTCTATGGGTTTTGATTGTATGTTTATAAAACACTCTTGCGCGATTTGGTTTATAAAATATTGTTGTGCGCTTTGGTGTTGGTAACATTTTATTTAGTTGTGGTTTTCATAAAATTCTGGATGTATATAAAATTTCAATACTTTTTTTAATTTAGATAAAAACAATCTTCGGCGGTTCATATCCAATCTCCTGTTTCCAAGCGGTTTAATATTATTAATTAATTTCCTTTTATTTGGATCTTTTTGGGCGGGTCATACATATTTTTGGGCGGTTTTCATAAACGCTCAGAAAAATCAAATTAATTTTTGCGAGGTTATTTCTTTCAGGGCGGCTAAAAACTGCCCAAAAAAACATTTTCACCGCCTATAAAAATAATTTCTCTACTGAGCAAAATGCTCAGAGTTGAGCCATGAGGTTTTTTCATCAATGAGTTTCCTCTTGAGGGGGTTAGGGGTGCGGTCCCGACTAGAAAACAGATAGGTGAGCCTGATTAAGATAGCACTTATCCTCCGAATATGATCGTACATTTACCGTTAAAAAAATCATGAATGCACTAACTTTCAATTGTCTTAAGTCTTAACTGCCAATTAACATTTATATAGGTTCAGTTATTAATGTAATACTACGACCTCGTATACAAAGCCTTCATTTGTTCGGGGTTAGGTACACATTAAGATTACATATTTTCACATCTCATTCTTGGTTTCTCTCTAAAATTATCTGATTAAATAATTCAACCTGAAAATATTATCATGATTAATTTAGATATAATATCCAAGCATCAACTCCATCCACCGGAAACCTATTCCGGAGGATTTATACATTGCGAGAAAAAGAGATAAAGGGGAAATCGGTTTGGCTTTTTATCCATGCTGGACTTTAAAGACAATATGGATCTTCTAAGGAATCGCCCGCATTAGCTTGTACGTGCGTGGGTTTATGTCATATAGGAATGCATAAAGAATTAGATATTCAGGTGTCACAAACTTGAAAACTCTCTCATGGAAAACCGCCGGAAACCTATTCCGGAGGCCATCCAACGACGTATTACGAAGATTTTCGTCACAAACTTGCTGGAGGGATGCAGTGGGTCTGATCTAGCAACACTTGTTCGTGATTTTGGACAGATTTATGATTTATACATTGCGAGAAAAAGAGATAAAGGGGGAAATCGGTTTGGCTTTTTATCCATGCTGGACGTTAAAGACAATATGGATCTTCTAAGGAACCTGAGAAGCATTCGTATGGGGAACAACAGGCTGTGGTTTAATGTAGCCCGATTTGTCTTAGAAGATGGGGAGGTTAACATGCCTAGGGTGGATTCACATGTAAAGAAACAATCGTTTGCCAATGGCAACAATGGGACGGTTAATCAGGGATCCAAGTTTGAGCCAAGGGAGATGTCCTTTAAAAATATGCTAGTCGGGAAATCTATTAAAATAGACGATCAAGTAAACGGTTTAACGTGCTTGCATGATCGTGCTATTGTTGGACGCATGGTTAATGTGGAAGCATTGAGGAGTGTTTACTTGTTTCTCCGGAATGTTTGTCCAGGTATTAGTAAGGTCCAGTATCTTGGGGGGCTCGATTTATTAATCTCCTTCGACACTCCGGATATGGCTCTAACAGTTTTGGAGGCTACAAAAAAAGAGACTTCCAAATTCGCCTCTGTGTGTTTATGGAAAGGCCAATCCCTTAGTTTTGAGAGGTTGGCTTGGATCAAGGTGAAAGGTATCCCCCTCCACTTGTTCACAAATGAGGTGCTTAATGTTGTTGGTGGTATGTTTGGTAAAGTTGTTTGTAAAGCTTCTGTTCTAGAGTCAAAAGCCGATTTATCGTTTGATTACATTGGAATCCTACTTGGTAATGGTATTAAGATTTCGGAAGAAATAGTATTGGAATGGAAGACCCGGAAGTTTAGAGTCTGGATTGATGAAGAATTGGGGGACTGGACTTCGGATTTTTATCCAGTTACAACACCGGTAGACCAAGCAGAGGATGACGACCAATATGAGGAAGTTCAGGCATCGAATGGTGATAATAATAATGAAGAGCCGGTTGACAATGAGATGGTAGACGATACACCGGAACACTTTCCGGTAAACAGTGTCGGTAACGTTGAGCATGGTAATGTCGAAAACGTTATTTTGGAAAGGAATGAAGACGTTGTTATTGCAGGCAATAATTGCCAATCAAGTCTTAATGATGAGGAGGAAGTTTCGGAGTTTGTACCGGCAGTGGAATTTGATTTTGAAAAGTCTGTTTTGGAAACTTCTTACAATGTCGGTGATCCTAAAATTATTAAGAGAAAAAAAATGTAAAAAATGCAAAGTGGGCCGGCCCAGCAATACCTACACAAGCAGTAATGAAAGTCAACGTATTGTAAAGAGGCCCAAGAAAAAGAATAGTGATTTGTTTGGGCTCAATGGGCTTTTGGGAATCTCTGACAGTGACTCTATTTTGGATGAAGAGACTGAAGATGAGGCCCAAGATGAATCCATAGATCTTAAGCGTAAACTGTTACATTCTAAAAACATTGACCAGTTTTCTCCTGCTTCTAAGCAAGGGGAGCAGTGTGTAGCAGATGAAACGATGGTGTTGCAGCACCAGGAGGTGGCCGCCACGAAGTTTTTGGGTACCAAGCTCGGTGTTAACCTCGAGCAGCAAGATAAGCTTATATTGGATTCTATTGTCGGTGAAGGATTACAGAGAGGTAATAAATGAATTGTTTGTCGCTAAATGTTAGGGGCTTGGGTTCTGGTTTAAAAGCGAATTGGGTTAGACGGTTAAAGGCTAAAATGGGTATTTCATTCATAGGTATTCAAGAGACTATGTCGAGTATTGTGAATTCCGGTTCGGTTACTAATTTTGGGGAGGTTTGGGTTTCGACTTTGAGATTGTTGGTTCTGTTGGGAATTCAGGGGGTCTTTTAAGTATTTGGGATCCAAAGGTGTTCAATAAGGATTTGGTTGTAAAAGACGATAACTTCCTGCTCGTTTCTGGTTTGTTAACGGATGGGGTGACTCGATTGAATGTTATTAACGTCTATGTGCCTCAAACTAATGGGGGTAAAAGAGATCTTTGGGCTAAAATCACCCGGGTGGTAAATGCGGGTCAAGGTTGGTGGATCGTGTTCGGTGATTTTAACGCGGTCAGAGATCAAAATGAAAGGAAAAACTCTTGTTTTGATCCAGTTTGTGCTAGGGAGTTCAATGAATTTTTGGAAAATGCGGGTCTTCGCGAGTACAATCTTAAGGGTATGAAGTACACTTTTTTGGTTACTAGAAAGGGTGTGTGCAAATTGAGTAGGATCGACAGGTTCTTCGTGTGTGATGGTTTCTTTAATAGATGGCCGACTGCTTGTGTTAGAGCATTGAAACAAGAATACTCGGACCACGCCCCGTTATGTTTGAATGTGATTGATAAGAACCCTTCCGGTGGTTCGACTCATGGTTGGAGCGGCCGGGTTGTGAAGAGCTAATTTTGTCCATTTTGTCAGAAAATAATTATGTGGGGCCGGCTGACTTCAAGCTCACCAAAAAATTAGGCAGCCTTTGTGATAAGCTTCTGGTTTGGAGTAACGATTTTAGAAACAAAGACAGAGAAGATATTGAAAGGCTCAATAAGGAGAAAGAAGATATGGAGTGGCTTATGGAAAGAAAAGATTTAGATGAGATGGAGTTATGGGTTTGGGCGGAATGCAAAAGAAGTCTTCTAGAGATTGATTTATTTAGACACAAGGACATTCGGCAAAAGTCCCGTGTTAAATGGGCAGCTCTAGGTGACGAGAATACAAGTTTTTTCCATGGTACTGTTAACGGCCGTAAAGCTACGAATACGATTCCGGGGTTGGATATTGGAGGTGAATGGGTGACGAAGCCGACATTGATGAAAAGGGAAGTCCTTTGTTTCTTTCGAGATCATTTCATGGAATTTGTTCCTTCTCGGCCTATGTTACAGTGTCAAGGCTTGAATCGTCTTAATGATCAGGAGGCTGCGAGTCTTATCACTGTGTTCTCTAAACAGGAAATCAAAGAGGCTGTTTTTAATTGTGGCTCTAACAAAGCCCCAAGTCCTGACGGGTTTAATTTTCTTTTTATAAAGCGTTTTTGGGATGTTTTGGAAGAAGATTTTTTCAGATCATGATTGAGTTTCATGCGAATGGTTGTATCAGCCCTAGTTGTGGGTCTGCGTTTATAACCTTGATTCCTAAGGTTAAAACGCCGGTTGGGCTCAAAGATTATAGGCCCATCACTCTTATTGGGGTGATTAGCAAGGTTGTCTCTAAAATTCTTGCTAACCGTCTCAAAAAGGTGTTGGGTAATTTAATTTCCGAGACCCAATCTGCTTTTTTATCTGATCGCTTTATTTTGGATGGCCCTCTCGTTGTTAATGAGGTTTTAGAGTGGCTTAAAAGGAAAAAGAAAAAAGCTTTTCTGTTGAAAATCGATTTTGAAAAAGCGTACGATAATGTTAATTGGAGTTTTCTATTATCCGTTTTGTCTCAAATGGGTTTCCCCGTTATTTGGTGCAAATGGATAAAAGGCATTCTTGAGTCGTCGTGCGCGTCGGTGCTTGTTAATGGGTCTCCTACTTTCCAATTCAAAAGTGAAAAAGGCCTCCGCCAAGGTGATCCTATCTCGCCTTTCTTATTTCTTATTGTTATGGAGTGTCTCTCTTGGTTATTGAATAAAGCTAAGGATTTGGGCATGATCAAGGGCATTAATTTCCCCGTCGAAAATACGGATGTTAATCACTTGTTTTTTGCGGATGATGCTCTTATATTGGGAGAATGGTCCCGTGAGAATATTCAAAATACGGCTCGTGTTCTTCGTATCTTCTATTTATGCTCGGGCTTATGTATAAATATTCACAAGTCGAATTTATTTGGGATTGGTACTCAAGATGGAGAGATTGATTGCATGTTACAAGTTTTGGGTTGTAAAAAGGGACTATTCCCTTCGTTTATTTAGGGATTAAAGTTGGTGCAAAAATGACCCGTATCAATAACTGGGAGTTAGTGTTGAATACTATCAGGAACCGCCTAAGTGGTTGGAAAGCAAAGAATTTGTCTATTGGAGGTCGGGTGATTCTTATTAAAGCCGTGTTGGAGAACCTCCCTATTTATTATCTTTCGCTCTATAAAGCTCCTAAGGCGGTTTTGGATAGTATGGAGAAAATCATGAGACATTTCTTATGGGCGGGTTGTAGTGATGATAAGAAGATAAACTGGATTGCTTGGGATGTTATTACGAGATCTAAACAGGATGGAGGCCTTGGGTTATCTAAAATGGAAGACGTGAACAATGCGCTTCTTCTCAAATGGGCTTGGCGATTTAAGACCGGAGGTAATTGTTTATGGAAAAAAGTGATTGTTGGATGCCATGGTTTAAGTAGAAATTGGTCGTTACTTCCTTGTACGGCTTCGGCCAGTGGATATTGGAAGCAAATTGTCAAGATAGGCGATAAACGTATTTGGTCCGGTCAAACTCTTGGGGATTATTTTGAAGCCGTTGTGGGTGATGGTTCGGGTATTAGCTTCTGGATGGATACTTGGTTACGAGACAAACCCCTCCGGCTCGTTTATCCGCTTTTGTTCAGGCTCGAGAAGCACAAGTGGGCTGTAGTTGCAGATCGGATGTACGTTCAGGATGGTTACAAGTCGATGAATTGGAGCTGGAAATCAGCGCCCATTACGAATGAAGAGACTGCTGAGTTATTTGGGCTGCTGGGTGACATCTTCGAGTTTTCTTGGCAAGACGAGTCAGATAAATGGAAGTGGAAACCAAGTAGCTCCGGCGCTTTTTCTGTCAGCAGCGCTAGAAAATTGTTATCTCATTCGCCTAGTCTGCCCCAAGCTTCGCATATGAAATGGAAAACTTGGACGCCTTTAAAATGTAAGATTCTGGTTTGGAGAGCACTTCTTAATCGATTACCAACCAAGACAGAGTTGCGTAGACGCGGTATCGATGTGCAAACGGAGTGTGGGTTGTGTGACTCGGCTGCGGAAACAGTCACTCATATCTTCATAGGTTGTTTTTTCATTGCGGAGATATGGAGCCGTTTAGAGTCTTGGTGCCGTTTACCTCCCTCCATTGTGTTTGACGTTTGCGACTTGATGAATCTTAATGGAGGTCAACGGGTCTCTAAAAAGGCTAAATACATATTGCGAGGTATAATCTTCACTACTTTGTGGATCGTCTGGAAAGAGCGCAATGATCGTATTTTTCAAGGTAAAAGGCGAAGTGCTCCAGAAGTGTTCAAAAGCATCAAAATGACCTCGTATTTTTGGTTTAAAAATAGAACTAATGTCAATAGTTTAAATTGGAAGGATTGGTGTAAATACCCGTTAGATACGATGCAATTTCGTTTGTTTGGCCGGAAGTCCTTGCTTTGAGGACTTCCCGTGTTTTTTTCTTAATGAAATTTTCCTTCCAAAAAAAACTCCATCCACCCTAATAATTAAAAAAGTCCCATTGTTCAAGGGAAGAATATTAAAAAGAAAAAGGTGATTTAGCTTCAACTTCAACAACCTCTACAGCTGCCCGAATCTCCTCGAAATTAGAGGTCTTTTTGCATGTATATATATACATATATAATAAATAATCCCTCAAAAGAAACACACACCATCTTCAATTCCACAAGGTTACACAAAAAACCCTAATCTAATTCTCACACACACACATTAAGCATAATAATGTACATACATACATTATACATACATGAAGTAACTTGACAAACATTTGGTTTATTTAATGTATTATGCAGAAGTTAACATGAGCAGACCAGGAGATTGGAACTGCAGGTCATGCCAGCATTTGAACTTTCAGAGGAGGGAATCTTGCCAAAGATGTGGCGAGATGAAACACGGTGGCGGCAGTTATGGCGGTGGTGGTGGCGGTGGCGGTGGCGGTGGTGGTGGTGGTGGTGGTGGTAGAGGGAGTATGAGCCATTCTGCATTTGGTTTCACTGGACCTGATGTTAGGCCTGGTGATTGGTACTGCAGTGTTGGCAACTGTGGTGCTCATAACTTCGCTAGCCGCTCGAGCTGCTTCAAGTGTGGGGCGTCGAAGGACGATTTTGGCTCTAGCGGTGGCGGTTTTGATGGTGATGTGGCTCGTGGGAGGGGGTTCGGGTTCGGTGGTGGAAGTGGTGGTGGCGGTCGGTCGGGGTGGAAGTCCGGTGACTGGATATGCACCAGGTAACTTTGATCTTATTTGCTCTCAAGAAATCTTATATGTTGATCATGCATGATATTTCATGCATGACATGACGTATACCATGCATGAAAATTAGAATTTTTTTTTATAAATGGTGTTGGTTTTACTATACGCTTCACAAGCGACCATAGCTGTTTTTGGGTTTGTTTTACACATAAGAGGGTTATCGCCAATTGCTAATCGCGATGACTAGCCCAATATTCAAAACACATAAAACGTCAATGCTAATGCTAATGGCGATGACCCCTTGTAAAACAAACCTAAAAACAGGTATGGTAAAACCAGCAACAGTTAAAAAAAAAAAAAAAAAAGACCTGAAGATCAACATGTTTGCAATTCTATTATGATGATCATCATTCACCAACTTGCAGATTTGGGGCTTCTTTACATGAAAAATATAATGACTGAACTTATAGATTTATATCAAGATTTTTATATTTAGTAAATAGCTGCGGTTTTTGCAGGCCGGGCTGCAACGAGCACAACTTTGCTAGCAGAATGGAATGCTTTCGATGCAATGCGCCTAGGGATTCCGGTAGCCATTCTTCCTTCTAAGTCTGCAGGTTGTCTCAGGCACTGTATTTATTTTCTTATAGATGTATGTTTATTAATCAACATAATTTAAATAACACGCGGTATGAAAATATTCATATAATGCGGCTTTCAGGAATCGACGATTTGCTATCTACTTAAGAGGAAGAGTTAGGGATATAATAAGAGATTGATCAGACATAATCAAGAAAGAAAGAGCATCCTGCATCCAGTTGATAAGATGTTATTCTAAACTGCCCTTTTTTGCCCTTATCATATGCAATCTTATCTTTGATTCTCTTCTTTTGTTTTTTGCTTTATTTTAATTTGATAATTAGTATGACTTATGTTTGATTTTATGTCTGATTAATCCCTCATATTGTGAAGTTCTTCCTTTAAATTATCTTGTTTTGGGATAAAGCATTCAGTCTAATATTATGTGTTCCTTTTGTTCTTCATATGCTATCACTTAAAACTAAATGATACCCTTTACAAGTATATCATTAAATGCTTATAAATCTTAATAAACTACAAGCTAACAAATAACACTTTAGGTTTGCAAAACATCAAGAAGAAATGTGGTTCAATTCATGAGCAAGAACAAACATGAAAGCATAGGATTCCAAAGCTTTTGAGTTTAACATCTTTTTTACACATTGAAATCTGCAATACTGGTCAAAAAGCTAAAACACACATTTTTATTAATTAGTAATCTCCTGCTACACAATATTGTTTAGCTTTTAGCAAGATTCTCATCACATTTTGTAAAAAAGAAGCTTTATATTTCACCTTAACATGCTACTTGGTCAAGCACTCATATGTCATTATCATATTAATCTCCACAACAATATTCTTTTTTTCTAATAAACATCTAATTTTCAGCCTCGCGATCTTGCGATCTATGGTCAGATGGCGTATCCGCTAGCAGATCATTGAATAAAATCCTAATTTGGGATCAACTAATGAGCCATTAGAATATTATATGTTACCTAAATAATAATTTATTAATATAAGGTTACAATTACATAGCAATTGTACACACCCAAGTAGCAATCCTTAAATCTTTGGTAGTAAGCTTTAATAAACCATTCAATACATGGATGTAATGATATGTGTTTATAAAAGGAATA
Organism: Flaveria linearis; assembly: GCA_024085815.1. Classification (NCBI taxonomy): domain Eukaryota; kingdom Viridiplantae; phylum Streptophyta; class Magnoliopsida; order Asterales; family Asteraceae; genus Flaveria; species Flaveria linearis. Next base: position 43,492,286 of record CM044017.1, on the reverse strand, counting down.
CAACACAAGCTTTTTTTTTTTTTTTTTGCTCTAAAAGAACAACCAGAGAAGCTTTAATCATAATTTGAAATGGTGATATCTCAAGAACTGATGGTCCATTCATTGCCATTAGTTGCTTTTGGGGGTGAAATTATTAAAGGAAGTACTGAAACATAAAAAAAACAAAGGTAAAGTAAAAAAAATATGGAATCTACATTGCATGAAAGTTAAAGAAAAGCTAAGCATTGATAGTTACCATAGTTCACTTCCAAAGTTAAGAAAATGAATGGAAAAAACCCTTGGATTAATTAGTTGATTTTGCTCAAAGTCTATCAATCTATATATATAACTGGTTGCTAATTTGTTGGAATATTTTACATCCTAGAAGTGGCCTTGACTATATATATATACACTAATAAGTAGTAATTGATTACAAGTGGAAATAGCAATGTTCATTGTAGACACCACACTCAAGAATAGTTGTTAAACTGTAACACTAACAATATTGTTTCTAATCATCTCTCAAATTTTGTTCTGCTTCAAGTTTAAGTGTAAGTAGTAATTAAGTAACACTAATAATATTGTTTTTGATAATCTCTCAAGATTTGTTCTACTTCATGTTTTTCTCTTGAGAATACCGTTTCGAGAGAAGGGCAACTAAAGATTAATAATCTAGTTCCTCCCAGTATTCAAAGTCTTAGAGCACTGACATCATCTTTGCGAAACATAATAATCTCAAATGCTTGATAATTGTCTGAAAATGATATCGGAATATAGTTAAAATAAGCTTGTAATGCAATAATCAATCATCAACATCTAGTGTTAGAGTCTAATGGTCATTAGCAGTCAGCTTATGGTGATTTTGATGATAAAATTGACCATATTGTTCATCATTATGAAAAAACAACATGCTTTAGTATGTGTATAAAACATGCCTTATGGTTAAGTCTTACTTTCAGCTTTATCAAATGATTGAAAAAGAAAAAGGCACCTCTTTAAACCAAATATATAACCTTTCCTCATTTTTTTTTTGAACGGCTTGTTAGTTGTTAGTTGTTAGTATCACCAAGTTAGTAATATTCGCCCATGGCAAGGTTTGAACCTTAGACCTCCAAGAGAGGCAAAGCCTCCCACCTCCCCCTTGACCACTAGGCCAAGAGATCATTGGCATAACCTTTCCTCATATATATTATAAATACATAGATCTTCAAGTAAAATATATTTCTCAAATAAACAATTACCTTACAGATGAATACATTTCTATGCAACGCGTTTGATTATATCCTTCATCAAAGCATGATCATTCTTCAAACAATTAACTGAATTACTAAACATTTTAAGCAAATCTGCGGATTTGGCAGACGGAGGTAGTTCAGCGACTTTCTTAGGTGTGAGGCGCATCCATGATGTTGAGTCGGGGCATAGGACATGGCATCGTCTTGGAAACTTAAGACAGTTAACCACGATCTGCTGAGCTATATCAGCACATTTGGTTATGCATGCGCCATTAATCTTAATGGTCATTTCATGTTCAATTAATGAATCTTGGTTTGAAATTTTCATGAAACGACGCATCCGTATTTGATGTCGTGTGACGATGTCGCATCTATATTCACAACTCCTCTAACAGCCCACGTAAACTATACCAACATATTGTTCGCTTTACCCTTGATAGGTTACCAATTCAGGAACTCACAATTTTGTTTTTCACCCTATTAGTTGCTCGCGCAGGCGAAACGCGCCTTGGTAGAGGAGGTTTCCACCCCCTTATAAGAATGGTTTCATTCTCCTCCTCTACCAATTAAAACGTATTTTTCTTGAGCGAGCAACTCGTCGGGTGAAAAACAAATCATGAGTTCCTGGATGGGCAACCCATCCGGGGCAAAGCGAATAATATCTTGGTACGGTTTACGTGTGCTGATACAACTTCAGTAAACTTTTCAATTCTGAGAGGACTTGGAACCTGAGAATGGTTACATACATGTCTAAAAGCCTTTATCATAATGAAACAACTTCACCATTCTTGTTTGGGCATTTCATCAAACAGTTTATGGACGAGTATGTGATTAAACTATAGTGATTTGCATTGGATCCCAAGAATTGACATGTGCGTCGTACGCAATAATATCAACTCTGATCATTCATCAACGGATGTTGAAGGTATGAGCATTAGAAATCCACCAACTTTATATCGCCATGAGATTTGTTCTAGTAAACACAGACTAATGCCAGTTCTATCACCTGCTAGAGTTATGTTTGTGGATTGTTTGATAAAGAAACATGTAGTTTACTGAACATCAAAAAGGTGTACAAAAATTGAGCTTTAGAACCATCGTTTCACGAAGATTTTAAATTGAGAATCATTTAGGGGTTGTTTGGTTGGGTCTTAATGACCCCATTCAGATCTTCATGTCTGATTCGATCAGACATGGGTGTTTGGTTCGATTACATCTGATTGAGAAACATATCTGACTGACCACTTATTAGGCCAGACATGAGTTTATATCTGACCGAAGGAAGACAACAACACTTGTTTCCCTCCCCTTCATTGTTGCCCATCACCAACTACGCCATTCAGACGGCAGCGGTGCACCGTCGGCAACGGCGCACCACCAGGAGAGCACCATCAGCACCGGCGTCACCACCAGCACCGATTACCAACAGCAGCACGGGCGGCGCACCACCAGCAACCGCCACTAACAGCAGCGGCCACCATCAGCAGCGACGGCGCACCCAGTAGCCGCCACCAACAGCAGCACGCACCACCAGCAGCAATTCACAGGTATGTGCAACTCTGATTCTTGATTCGACTCCATGGGCATTTGATACAGTAGCATCGATTCACATGTGGTGTTTTCTTCTTGATTGCTTTCTTGATTGCTTTATGCCCTAGGTATCGTGAAGGTGAGTATCAAAATGAGATAAATTGTTGTTACAGTGGTTAGTCTTCAGATTTTGGAAAATACATAGTCAAAGCTCTAAAAGAAGGAATTTAGGTCTGAGAGCTAGATTGTGATAATTGTGAAAGTGAGTATCAAAATGAGATGAATTGTGATAAATATGTTTGTTTGTTTGTTTGTATGTCATTTATCACATCATTGTAGCTTTCTGTACTTCACTTTTATCTTATTGTGCTTTACTTTAGCACATCATTGTGATGAAAGTGAAGCACAGAAAGCTCACTATGATGTGATAAATGACATACAAACAAACAAACAAACAAACATATTTATCACAATTCATCTCATTTTGATACTCACTTTCACGATTATCACAATCTAGCTCTCAGCCCTATATTCCTTCTTTAGAGCTTTGACTATGTATTTTCCAAAATCTGAAGACTAACCACTGTAACAACAATTCATCTCATTTTGATACTCACCTTCATGATACCTAGGGCATAAAGCAATCAAGAAGAAAACACCACATGTGAAGCGGTGTTACTGTATCAAACGCCTATGGAGTCGAATCAAGAATCAGAGTTGCACATACCTGTGAATCGCTGCTGGTGGTGCGCGCTGCTGTTGGTGGCGCCTACTGGTGGTGCGTCGTCGCTGCTGATGGTGGTCGTTGCTATTAGCAGCAGTTGCTGGTGGTGCGTCGCCGGTGCTGATGGTGGCCGCTGCTGTTGGTAATCGGTGCTGGTGGTGACACTAGTGCTGATGGTGCTCTTCTGGTGGTGCGCCATTGCCGACGATGCACCGCTACCGTCTGAATGGCGATGTTGGTGATGGGCAACAATGAAGGGGAGGGAAACAAGTGATGTTGTCTTCCTTTGGTCAGATATAAACTCATGTCTGACCTAATAAGTGATCAGTCAGACATGTTTCTCAATCAGATATAATCGAACCAAACACCCATGTCTGACCGAATCAGACATGAAGATCTGAATGGGATCATTAAGACCCAACCAAACAATCCCTAAATGAGAATTTTATTAAAGTATATAAATATAAATTGGTTAAAGAAGGATATAAATTGATTAAATTATAGAGGATGTAAGTGTAAATTGATTAAAGAAATAGATAAAACAAAAATAAGCTTATTATAATGCAAGCAAATGTAAAGATATTAAAAAACAAAAAATAAAATAAAATATACATTAAAGACTTGTAAGTGTGTGATTTAGTCTAAAGTATACATATTGAATATAAATATTCTTATGCTTTTGACTAAAATAAAATATACTAGTTTTTTTTGCTAGTTTTGATTAAATATTGCAACATTTTAGTCTAAAGTGTACATATTGCTAGGTTTTGCTAGTTTTTATTAAAAATTGCAACATTTGAATTGGTATAATTAAATTGAATTATATTTAACTTTAATTGATTATTTATATTTTAAAATTAGATTTATATTAACAAAGGGTTGCACGTGGGTTTAATTGTAAGGTTTTATAATAAACTTTGACTAAAAATTAAAGTTTATGAACTTTGAAGATGGTTATATGCGGCTATTTAAACTCAAAGAGTTCATTTCAAAATGTGACGTATGTATTTTTGGTGCAAGTCCATATGTAGAAGGGTTATTGAAGGCCACATATTTAAATGTGCATCAATTTGAGTTCTTTGCTAAAGTCCAATAAAGGCACGAGAGAAGTTCAACAAGTCAGACTTTAGTTTGGAACGAAAAAAAAAAAGGAAGCAACAGTGGCAGCGACGGCAGAAACAAAAATAGAAACTGTAGTTTCATTCAACTATGGAGATTTTGAGTACGATTATAGCAATCTTAAAGCAAAAAGCAAGATCGGGAAGCAAGAATTGAACCATTCAAGCATTGAAATTGTTCGGTTTCGTTTCGTTTTCAATTATTTTTCTTTACTTAATCAATTCTCTCATTTTTTTTTATAAAGTTTGCAACTTTGTCATTGTCCGTAATGTTTTTTTATCATTATGAGTAGTTAACGTGTTAGTACTACTTAAGTTGGGTTGAAAACTAACATGTTTTGATTATTATTTGGTTTTAATTTTGTATATTTGTTCATTGATCTTAGAACTTAATTATTTTCTCAATTAAATATGGACACGTGTATTGTTTTATACTTAAAAGTTATTATCATGCTCGTGTATGTTTGATCATGATTGATTGCGTGACATCTAGATTAGATTTGCACGTTAAAATTAATTAATTTGTGTTTTTAATTTTAAACTTTGATTAAAATAATCTTAGGAGTTTTGGCTGTGATTTTGATAGTATTTGCAATGTACAACCTTATCTAGAACATGTGGTTGATAGATATTGTTTAAAATCTCCTACCCATTGCTTGTTATGTTTAGATTTCACTAGAGCATGTTTTGTCTTTCATTCGTGGTGTTAGTGTTTTAGGGTGTTTAATTAGATTTAGTTGGATTCCTGCCTAGTTAGTTATTTAACATATTTGATCGTATTCAAGTTTTCAAGTTTAATTTCTTATTTGTTTATTTCATTTGTCGTGTTTAGATTAATTAATTTTAGTTAAATTGTTTATTTTGTCAATTAATAATTACTTAATATAATTAAATTAACCAGGTAAGAAGTTGATAGAGGTTTATATATCGAGAGCCACCAAAAGTGTCCACGCAGACGATATCCGGACTTACCTAAATTTTAAAATATCACGATCGGTACACTTGCCGTTTGTGTAAAGTTTAGTTAGGAATATTCTTTTTAAAACTAATCTGTAAAAATTATTTTTATAATAAATTAATATATATTTTTCACACATCAGTGTGCTTAAATAGTAAAAGTTTGATAATTGCATGTATATACAATATATAATTATAAACTAGTGGGTGTATCCCTCGCGTTATGCTAGAAGTATAGATGCGGTGAAAATTTTGCAAGGTTTTTCAAGAAAGTTAAAATTGAAGAGATGATAAAATAAGAAAACCGTGCGGGTAAGCAAACACAATTAAAATTAAAAGTTAGGTTCAATTATAAAGAAAAAAGAAACTCAAAAAGAAATAAACATATAATAAAAAAGGTAAATATAAAAGAAAAAAAGAACAAAAAGTTGAATAAAGGTTTGAGTTGTGAATTGCAGGGGGTTTAAGTGTAATTTGGTAAAAGAATAATAGCAAAAAGATAAGCTTATTATAAATGTGGAGGGGTGTAATATAAAAAAGAAGACAAAAAGATATTATGCATTATAGAGTTGTATCTTAAGTTTTAATGATTTGAAGTTTGGTAATAGTAATTTGTATATAAAATATGATATTAAATATACAAATTGACTAATTAAATAAATAACGAATCGGGTCTCGCCCGAACCAAATTCAATTTTAAAAAGTTCTTGATAGAACGAGCTTGAGCTTTGAAAATAAAACTCTAAAGGAACCCAGCTCGAGCTCAAGGTTAAACAAGCTCGTATATGTATCTCCACACCAAAATAGACGGAGAGAAATACCATAAGTAACAATTTACAAAATATACACAAACTATATAAAGTTACAATTCAATGATTTAAATGTGTCTAATAACAATCTTACCCCAGATGTTATGTATAAGTTACCTTGACCCAACCACTAAGAAACTTGGCCCACGTTTTTATTAGCTTTGGTTAGCTACATAATGTTCGTGTTTCCAATTAAAAATCATCGTTAAAGTCTTTTTCAAGTTACAACGCTTAGCTCACGTTTGAGTCTACACGTTTCCATTTTATGCAGCATGAAATGTATTTAAAAACTTTTGGTTAATGAGAAATGAGAGAAAAAAATTGGAACAAATTACAAATCTTTACTTTTCTGCATGTGTATATACATAGACCTATGCACCTTGACCTTAAGGACTTTTAAGGTGTAAATATGTAAAATATTTGTTTTTCTTTTCTTAAATTGTATCATGCCCCGGCTGTTATACTAAAAGGCCCTCTTCACCAACTCATCTTTTTGAAAAAAGAATATTAACTTGTTATTTAATCATGTATTTCTATAATATATGGTTGGATCCTTTCTTTGGTTTAGAAAAGTACAACTTTATCGCTTTGAATGTATAACATTAAAATCCAGTGACATAGTGTATTCAGGACTTGTCCTAAGACTTCCCAAGACACTATGGGTTCGGGACCAGAAAAAAATTGGGCCCCTATAATGTAACAAATAAAAGAAGCCTAAACCGAGTAATTTGTATAATGATTATCAAAATGCCACAGCCGATCGTCGATTGGTCTTCTCATTTCTACCATTGAAATCTTTAACGTTTTTTTTATTTATGCATTATTATATTAAACTAGGGGTGATGCCCCCACGCGCGTTGCGCGTTCTAGAAACGGATAAAACTGAGCCCAAAAAAGGATAAAACCGAGTCACACACAAACCCCATTACAGTCGCAAGTTAATTTTTTCATCACATCACAAATCGGCATAGAACTAAATAATTTTTTAACCGAGACTAACCTTCATTAAATCATAAGGTTGGGCTCACGTTAATAAAGTAAGAAAACAAAGCGAAAAAAACTCAAAAGATTAGGCAATTTGCTCAGATATTGGTTTTTGGTTTCTATGGTTGCAACTCAGGTTGCAAGTGCAGTACAACACACTTGCCATCACCAAGTTTACCACGCCAAGAAACCACCTCTACCACAGTCATCATCATAGCAAGAACAGATTTAAAGCAATCAATAAAAAAAAGAGGTATAAGGGTGTTGGACCAAAAGAACCAATGAGTCAAGATCAGGAAAACCTCTAAGTCCCACATGCCACTGCAACAACTGCTGAAGACTCCCATCAGCTGTTCTGACAAAGTCTGAAGATCAAAGTATAAAGATCAAAGAACTGAAGAACAACAGCTGAAGACTCTAAAGTACTGAAGACAAGTACTGAAGTCTGAAGTACTGATCATACAAGTACTGAAGATTTCAAGTACTGAAGACAAGTACTGAAGAATCAAAAGCTGAAGAACTGAAGAACTGAAGACCTTCTACTGAAGCACAAAGTCTGAAGACAAAGACTGAAGACAACAGTTGATGACATCTACTGAAGTCATCAGCTGTTACATCATCTGAAGCCAAGTCTGAAGAACAAGTGTTGAACTCAGAGTTTGTCACAACAGCTGAAGAAGTCTTCTTCAGTTGTTGTGATGGTTTTTCCCTTTCAGTAGTTTATTTTGTTTCAGTAGTTGTACAACAGCTGAAGAGCTTGTTCTTCAGCTGTTATAGTATCAGTAGTTAAAAACGACTGAAGAGTTTGTTCTTCAGTCGTTGTAGGATTTCAGTAGTTTACTTTTGTCAGTACTTGTAAAAGATAGGAACACTTTTGTAAAAAGATGTCAGCTGTTGACATCTTCAGTAGTTTTATGTTCCGTCAGTTGTAATTTTAATAATCGGTTGATGTCAGAGAAAGGACATCACCACCATCCTTTTGCCGCCTATAAAAGGATGGTGAACCATGTTGTTTTAATGGCCGAAACGTGTTGAGCAATAGAACAATTAATTTTTCGCAGAACTCTTTTCTCTCTCTATGTTTGTGCTTTTAATTGCAATATCTTTTATGTTCTTACTATAATTGCTAATTAACGTGCTAAATCCGCTGCAAACCAATCTGATTGATCAAACGAGAGGCTGAGATCCTGTCAAATGGTATCAGAGCGGGTTAATCATTGATCGATTTCACTATTGATCATTTGAAACTGCTCTTTTGATCTCTCTGTTTGATCGAATTAGCAATTTGCAAGAATTAGCCATAGAGAGTGAGTTTCTGCTGTTTCTAGCCAAAATCTTGAGGTCCTCTGGTGGTTTTGAGTTACGTTTGTCTTGTTTAAACTTGTTTTTGACTAAAACCTGAGATGACGACACCAACTAATGATCCTCACAATACTGGTTCCTCAACCAAGCCTCCGATGCTTGTTAGGAACGAGTATAACATATGGCAAAGACGTATGCTTCACCACTTGGCTGTCAACAGTGCTGGTTGTTGGAAGTCAGTGGTACATGGACCATACAAGCCTATGGTGAGCGTCCCTGAATCTAATGAACAGGTTGCAAAGAAACCTGAACAATATTCGGACGAAGATCTAAAGCTGTTCGAAATTGATGCCAGAGCCCATGGAATTTTAGCCATGGCTATTCCTAATGAGATTTATTCAGGGCTCTTGCATCATGAGTCTGCTCATGACCTATGGGTTGCTCTAAAGGAACAATTTGGAGGAACTGATTCGGTCTTAGCAAACAATAGGGAAATCCTCGCCCAACAATATGAGACATTCTCATATAAAAAGGGTGAGACTCTGACCCAGCAGTTTGAGCGGTTCTCTTGTTTGATCTCTGAGCTGAAGATGGTCAAACAAGAGTACTCCAACAGCCAGATGAACAACAGGTTCCTCAGGTCACTGCCTGAGAGATAGGACACATATACCATTGTCCTACGCTCCAGTGCTGATCTGGAAACTCTATCTCTCACCCAACTTCATGGGAAACTGCTCACTTTTGAGAGAGAGATAGAGCAAAAGAGGAAGTTGTCCTCTTCTGGCAAGCTCGCTGATGACTTTGTCCAAGGTAATACTGCCTTGATAAGTCATGAGTCAGAATATGCTTCATCAGAAAGTTCTTATGATGAGCATATTGATTTCTCTACCAACTCAGAACAAGCTTTTGTTGGTGTTAGTAGTTCAGGAGGTGGTGGTGACAACTTGTGTTTTTTGATGGAGGACTTGAAGGGCATTCCAGATGATGATCTGGAAGAGATGGATATTTTGAACCAAATGGCAATGATAAATATCCGCTCTCAAAAGTTCTACAAGAGAACTGGTAGGAAATTCCCTGGACTCTCTGGCAAAACCAAAGTTGGTTTTGACAAGAGCAAGTTGAGGTGTCACAAGTGCCAAAGGCTTGGACACTTTGCAAGAGAGTGTAAATCGTCTGGATCTAACTCCTCTGCACCCTTTGTGACTTTTCCCAGCAATAGCTCACAGCACAGAGGGCAACCTTCCTCCAGCTCTGGCCATCCATCACAAGCACAGGCACCACCTGCTTATTTTGTGCCACAGGGTCATATGCCATATCCTTACCCCTGTTACTACATGCCTCAGCCTAGTCAAGCTCAAGCACCCTCGGCTCAACCACCTCATGCTCTTCCTGAGCCTCAATCTTCCCAATCTCATCATCACACACAACCTCAACAACATAGCTTTTTCACCCTAAGTGTTGTTGACTGGAGTAGTCTACCAGAAGAACTATCTGGTCAGGAACAACTACTCCAAGGTGCTGGTCAACATGGTGGTGACCAACCTTTTGAAAATCTTGCTCTGATGGCCTTTGATTCTGCTGAGGGGTCATCATCGAATGCCTCATCTCAGGTATCCACTGAGGCAAAAGCCAAGCTTTGTTCAGAATCATGCATAGCAGCATTTGCTTCTATTAGAGAAGCAAATGTAGCTTTAATAGATAAAAATCTTGAGCTTGAGCACACTATTTCCAAAAGAAAAGCTGATTTTGAGGCTGCACTCAAAGATAAAAATGATGAGATTTACAAGCTTAAATGCCAAATCAAAGATGATAAAGCTAGGGAAGATGTACTTCTAGAGAAGTACAGAGACCTCAAGGAAACTCTTGCAACCACCCAAGTTGAGTGTGATCGATGGGTGCAATCATGCAAGGGTTTTGAAATGCTTCTTAGCAAGCAATCAGCTTCCAATGTGAAGTTTGGCATTGGTTACAATCACACTGCTCCTCCTACAGATTTCACTTCAAGAGCAGAAGTTGAATCTGATAAGGAGAGCAATAACCAATCCTTCTCATCATGTGACCTACTATCTTCTGAATCAGCATCATCAGAGATAGAAGTCAGCATTAACTCCTGCCAAAACCAATCAGCTGATGCTACAACAGCTGATGGTTCAAATGCTGACTGTCACATGACCAAAAGGCTGATCAACTCAGTTGTTGTCACTAGAAGTACTGAAGGTACTGGAGAGCAAGTGACAACATCTGAAGTTCAAACCTCAAATACTGTTAGCACTAAAGAGAAGAAAACTAACAGTAGGAAAGGTTTGAAGACAGCTAAAGAGGATACCAGGAAAGCAGGCACTAGGAAGAAAACTGCTGGTACTGATGGCAAACAGCTGAAGAACAAGTCTTCAGCAGTTAAATCCTCTTCAGCTGATGATCAGCATAAGATGAAGAAGAAGCCATGTGAGATATGTGGCTTGTTCAATCATCTTACTGATGATTGCTGGTACAAAAAGGGTTCCAAACTCAAACAGAAGGAGAAAAGCAATGAGGACATCAATAAAATGAAGAATGAGTTTGAAACCAAGTTTGTACTAGCAACATCCAAGCCTGAAATCCCTAAGCCCAAAGCTAAATCCAAAAAGAAGGTAGGGGTTACTCAGGGAACAGCTGAGGTTGCTCAGAAAAAGATGGTACAACATAGGAATCCATCATCAGCAAACTCCAGTGTGTCTGAAGAGCTGAAGGCTTTATCACAAAATCAGACACAGCTGGTGATGATGGTTCAGCAACTAGTGGGAAGAGTCAACCACTTAGATGCTCCTGTGTTGAAACCATAGAAAAGGAAGCCCAAGCCAAAGGGTTCCTCTTCTGCACCATCTTCTTCACCTCAGGCTGTCACACTTAACACAACTGTTAGTGCTGCACCTGTAGCTGAGAACAGACCCAAAACCAAGCAGGTTTGGGTCTCCAAGACCAACTAACACATGGTTGTGTTTGCAGGGTTCTTCAACATGCCATAGAAGCATCTGGTATGTAGACAGTGGAGGATCCATGCACATGACAGGAAGCAGCTCCCTTCTTAATGACTACTCTCAAGGAAAGAAGGGATTTGTTTCCTTTGGCAATGATGCAAAGGGTTACATCATCGGAAAAGGCTTTGTTTCCAATGGGGAAATAAGGTTTGATGATGTTAACCATGTGGAGAATCTTAAGTACAACCTCTTGAGTGTCAGTCAAATGTGTGACAAAGGCCATGTTGCCCTTTTCACAAGCCAGAACTGTCGGATTCTGTCATCCAAAGTTCTGAGTTTGATTGACAAGGCATTGGATGAACACACTCTCCTGAAGGCCAACAGGACAGGAAGAGTGTATGCCTTAGATCTTTCCGAAAAGATGGATCTAAAAGGCCATCCTTGCCTATTCTCCAAGGCATCTCCTCAAGAGTCTACACTATGGCATAGAAGGCTGGGTCATGTTAATTTCAAGAACATGAATCAGCTTATAAGCCATGGTTTAGTAAGAGGATTGCCTCAGAAGGAGTTCAAGTGTGAAGATGACTGCACTGCTTGCTTGAAAGGAAAACAACACAAAGTTTCATTCCCTTCAATAGAAGAACCAAAGTCCACTGCCTGCTTACAGCTTCTGCACATGGATCTCTTTGGTCCTGTCAGAGTATGAGCATGGCAAAGAAGAAATACTGCCTGGTAATTGTGGATGATTATTCCAGGTTTGTATGGACTTTCTTCTTGCACTCCAAGGATGAAGCAGCAAAGACAATAATGAACTTTGTGTTACTTGTAGAAAAGCAGTATTCCCTACAGGTCAAGTGTGTGAGGAGTGACAATGGAACAGAGTTTAGAAACCACACACTTGATGACTTCTACCTGTCCAAGGGAATTAGAAGGCAGTTTAGCATTCCTAGAACTCCTGAGCAGAATGGAGTGGTGGAGAGAAAGAACAGGACCCTCATTGAAGCAGCAAGGTCAATGTTGGCTGACTCAGGGTTGCCACTGACCTTTTGGGCTGAAGCTGTCAATACAGCTTGCTATGTACAAATAGAGCTTTAGTGAATAAGTGGTTGATGAAGACTCCTTATGAAGCTCTTCATCATTTGGCCCCTCTGATTTCATTCTTTAGAGCATTTGGGTGTCCATGTTTCATTCTCAACACTAGCAACCCACTCCAGAAGTTTGCTAGTAAGGTGGATGCAGGGTATTTTGTTGGTTATTCATCAACTTGCAAGGCATACAGAGTCTTCAACTGTAGAACAAAGGGGGTTGAAGAAACTCTGCATGTTAAGTTCAATGAATCTCCAAAGGACAAGATTCCACAAAACCCTGTGGAGTTGTTTGATCTGGACATACTGCAATATGTTTCTTATCAACCTCCATCTGTTGAGCCTGTCAACAGATCTTCACCTAGTGGTACTGATGATGATGTAGTCAGTACTCACCTCTTCAGGTTTAGTGACAACCTGCCTTAGTCCACTGAACCTGATGCTCCTGTAGCCTCAGCAGCTCCATCCACCACAAATGCTGATGAGATTTCTGCTTGCTCTACTTCGTTTGAGCTGCCATCCTCTACATGGTTTCAGGAATCTCCATCACCATCTGTTGCTGCTGATGGGTCTACAAACACTTGCACAGATATCATAGTCTATCAAGAGCTCAAGAATCACCCCACATCTCAAATCATTGGTGATATTCATGCTGGAGTTTCAACCAGGAATCAATTGTCCAACTTCTGCTTCTATGCTCTCTTCATCAGTCAGCAAGAGCCAAAGAACTATCATATTGCTTTAAGAGACAATGGATGGGTGGAAGCTATGCAGCTTGAGCTTCTTCAGTTTAAGAAACAGCAAGTGTGGGAAATTGTTCCATTACCCAAAGGTAAGTGTGCTATAGGCACCAAGTGGGTATTTAGGAACAAAACAGATGAGAAGGGCCAAATTGTCAAGAACAAGGCTAGGCTGGTTGTTCAAGGGTTTGCACAAGAGGAAGGCATCGATTATGATGAGACCTTTGCTCCTGTGGCCAGACTGGAAGCAATCAGACTATTCTTAGCTTATGTTGCCTTTCACAGTCTTAAGGTTTATCAAATGGATGTCAAAAGTGCCTTCTTATATGGAAAAATAAAAGAAGAAGTTTATGTGTGTCAACCACCAGGCTTTGAGGATAATAAACATCCTGATTGGGTGTACAAGCTTGATAAGGCTTTTACGAGCTGAAGCAAGCTCCTAGAGCTTGGTATGAGACACTATCAACTTTTCTTTTAGAAAATAAGTTCACTAGAGGCACCATTGATAAAACCTTATTCATCAGGACTGTGGGACAACATAAGCTCCTTGTTCAAATCTATGTAGATGACATCATCTTTGTATCCTCTGATCCAAAGTTGTGTGATGAATTTACAAAGCTCATAAAGCTAAGGTTTGAAATGAGTGCTATGGGAGAATTACAGTTCTTTCTAGGTTTGCAAATCAAACAACAGGATGATGGAATCTTTATCCATCAGTCCAAATATTCAAAAGAGTTGTTGAATAAGTTTGATTTACAAACCTGTAAGCCATGTTCTACTCCCATGAGCAGCATCACACAACTAGATGTAGATCAGAAAGGTAAAGCGGTTGATGAAACCCTTTACAGATGTATGATCGGGTCTTTGATGTACCTTACAGCTTCTAGACCAGACATCATGTTTTCAACATATGCTTGTGCTAGATTTCAGGCTGCACCTAAAGAATCCCATTTGATTGCAGTCAAAAGGATCTTTAGATATCTGCAAGGTACCCAATCACTAGGTCTTTGGTATTCAGCTGGGCATTCTTACAAATTAGTTGCTTTCTCTGATAGTGACTATGCAGGATGCAAAGTCACCAGAAAATCCACTTCTGGTGGTTGCCAATTCCTAGGCAATTTTGTAGTTTCTTGGTAGAGTAAGAAACAAACATCAATTGCTACATCCACTGCTGAAGCTGAGTACATTGCTGCTGCAAGTTATACCTCTCAGATACTCTGGCTTCAGAATCAACTTCTGGATTATGGCATTACTGAGACTAAGACTCCATTACTAATGGATAGTGCTTCAGCTCTTTGTATTGTTAAAAATCCAGTCCAACACTCTAGGACCAAACATATTGAGATCAGACATCATTTTATCAGGGATTGCTATGAAAAAGTATGATTGATCCTAAGTTTGTTCCTAGTGCTGATGAGCTTGCAGATATTTTTACCAAGCCTTTAGATAGTGCCACATTCCAAAACTTGGTACTAAGGCTAGGTATGCTGCAGCTAGAATAATTTGACCAATGTTGATGCTCTCAATTCACAACTAATGAGCATTAGGTCAAATACAAGTACTGATGAGTAATTTAGTCTTCAGCTCTTTCACAACTACTGAAGACTAAATTGACTCAAAGTACTGCTGTACATTATGTATTGAAAACAACTGATGTAGTGAGGTGGATTACAACTACTGATGTATGATTTTCAAATAAATAAGTACTGAAGAACAAATTTTGCTCACAAGTACTGATTTGTAATCTTACACAAGTACTGAAGACAAACTTTGTTCACCAGCTCTGAAGAGTATATCATCAGCACTTGTGAACATCTGATCACAAAAGCTAAAGGCCAATATTCACAAGAGCTGAAAGGTCGATGAAACATCTGAAAGTCAGCCAAAGAGCTGATGAGTAAGTGTGGAGGCTAGCATGAAACAACTGATTTGACGGAAACAGCTGATGAGTAATTTCTCATCAGCTGATATCAACAGCTGCTGTTTCATACCCAAACAACTGAAGGACAAAACCATGTCTTCAGTAGTTTCACAACTACTGATGGCTAACACCAAGTCCTCAGTTGTTTACAACAACTGAAGCAATACCATGTCTTCAGTAGTTCATAACTACTGATATCAGTAGTTCACAACTACTGAAGGCTAACACCAAGTCTTCAGTTGTTACAATGTCTGAAGAAGAATATTAGGTCTTCAGTAGTTCATAACTACTGAAGGCTGACAATAACTCTTCAGCCGTTTACAACATCTGAAGGACAAAACCAAGGTTTCAGTAGTTTTAACTACTGAAGACTAACACCAAGTCCTCAGATGTTACAACCACTGAAGGTTAAGACCACGTCATCAGTCGTTACAACAACTGATACCTAACACCAAAACCTTCAGTAGTTTTCTTTCAGCCTTTGCCCTACCCTATAAATACCCAACGTTCAGAGCATTTACTCCTCACTTGACCTAACCTTTCAAAACCTCTGAACTTCCTATACACCATTAATGGCGATCATGCAGCTGAAACCTCGACACAACTGTGTCGCTCATCTCACCAAATCGCCATTATGGCCCAAATTTCACCAAGCCGTCGATCTCATGACCGACTCACCTTACGAAACGGCTTTTCTTTTAAACCCCACCATATACACCGACTCCTTGACGGAGTTTTGGAATAACATAACCGTCCAAACCGGAGAGCAGAATGGCGAGGTCTCTCTCCGGTCCTCCGTCAACAACCACCCCGTGGTGATCACTCCAGCTACCCTGCGCCAAAACCTAAAGCTGGAGGATGCCACCTACCCAACCTCCTACCCCAAAGGTGCCCTGGATCTATCCTTCACATCCAACGACTACCAGGGTGACCTCTCCGCCACAACCTTGTTGAAGAAACACTTCCCTGACCCTCAACGTCTAATCTTCCATATGGTGAACGTGTGTCTGGCTCCTAAAACCTCTTCGTGGGACCAGATGTCAACAAGGTGGCAACAGGTATTGTTCTCTATCCTTGAAAAACAACCTTTAAACTTAACAGATATTATATTTTTGGAAATCAAGGATATGGCCACAAAACTAGTTTCTAACCGATAGATCTTGTATCCTAGGTTCATTATGGCCATAATAGAGAACCAGCTTCAGGCTGAGGGACTTGTTGGCACTGGGGTCCCTGCCATGGCTGTTCTAGCCGAGGTATACTTCAGGCACAACTCTGACCAATCCCTAAAACAGGCTGGCCGGCTGCGAAAACCCACGCAGCAGGAACCCACAACCTCCACCTCCAAATCCAAAGTCCCCACCAAACCAACAGCCAAAAAGAAGCCCAAAAAGGCTACACAGGGAGATGAGTCCCCTAAGGATGCCCCTGCAACACAAATGCAGGATGTGGCTGCTGGCTCGATTCTCCCAGCAGCTACCACGACTCCACCCACCACAACCGCACAGGTTTCCTCTCAACAGGAGCCTGATGCAACCACTTCTGGGGCAGCCACACTTCTGGGGTCTATCTCACTTGAGAAGACTGCCATTGAAAAGCACAGTCCTCCCCCTGTGCACGCTGCTTCGAGCCCATCTACTGATGAGACCGTCCTACAAAGCCCTTCATTGGCAATAGCCAAAGTGATGACCCATCTGAGCACTCCACCCTCTCCCCAGAAACCCATCACAACTGGGGAGACTCCAACCGAAGAGGGGGTGGATACAAGTGCCGGTGGGAGCCCACAGTACAGAGAATCACAGGTCCAATCTCCTAGTGTGGCTAGGGAGATAGGACAATCTGGTGAGGCTGCCACTTCCTCTGCATCAACATCTGAGCAGGGTGAAGCTGGTAACATCAATAAGACCTCCCCAGAGGCAACTGCCGATGATGGATCCAATCCGAAGGCTGGAAGTCCCCAGTACCATGAACAAGGGGCACATGCTATTACTGAGCCACACTCAGAGCATGTACATCCTGACATTGTCAGGAGGTCAGGTGATTCAGTTCATACTGATGATGACCTGAGCTTCTTCTTCGACGTTGTAGCTCACAGCACTATCTTAGAGGATGAGATAAGCAGACTCAAAGAGCTGCTTGCTCAGATGACTCAAGATAGAAGTCCATCTGCCACCACAACCCCACAGATGGCACCTTCACCCGAAGGTCTCACAAACACTGAGCCACTCCCACAAACTCGGGCACCAGCCCCTGCTTCTGGCACTAGCTCTCAGGGTCAGAACCCCCCTGAGCAGCTGGATGCTATCCTCCAGAAATCCCTGCCTCTCATCACACCTATACTAAAAGATATAGTCATTCAAACCATTGATGAGAGGCTTCCTACTTTTATCCAACCCATGGTGGAGGTTGCCATTACTAAGGCGCTTGCTGATAGTCAAACCCCAACCAATGCACCCAAAAAGGGGAGACATCAGTGCAAGCCAAGAGGAAGAGGGGAGAGGAGGAGTTAGAGGCAGAGAAAGAGGTGGTGGTTGAGAGGGAGAAGGCTGCGGAGAGTAGTAGGGTGAGGGAGAAAGGGAAGAGGAAGGAGATGGAGGTTGAGCATATAGAAGTGGCTGGAATCCAAAAGGATTTCAGTGTCACTTATAAGAAAAAGGGAGAGGAGGGAAAGAAGGTGGCTGACTCTGATCTAGCAGCCCTTGTCAAGGAGGCTGAGGCTGAACAGAGCAAATCAATGGACTCTGCCATTGCTCAGCTGCCATGCTAGATCAGGAGCTCAGGAAGATGGAGACTAGGGAGATCGAATACAGATGGTCTACTTATAGCCAAGAGGACAAAAAGAGACTCGAGGCTATGAGTAGATTCATTTCGAAGTATCTGGGCAGGCCAGTCCTTGATGTTAAAGCATGGACCAGGGACAGAATCTTGGCTATAGCCGCCAAGATCTGTTCAGCTGGTGACTTCACAAAAGGACTGGTCGCTGAGGCCCTCTCAGAAGCCGGTGCTGGGAACAGGACCCTGCTAGTAAAACAAACCAAACCTGCTCTTATTTCTAGATTGCTAGCAGTGCCTGCCAACATTCCCACACCAACCACCAAACCACAACCCACAAAACCAACCCCTTCACCATCAAAACCCGCAGCCAATGATCCACCCTTGAAAAAGAAGAGATGGGTGTTGAGGCTGCAAGAAGAAGAAGAGGAGGAGGATGAGGAGGATAGTCTGCCCATTTCTGCAGTTATACCTCTACCTAAAGCCAAATCACAAACCATCACTCCTACCTCACAGATGGATACTGTGAGGGTTAAGATAGAGGAAGAGGAGTAGCAGCAGCTTCATGATGCTGAAATGCTTAAGTCAATTGACCAAGCATATGCTGCCTCTACCTCTATCATGAACATGAAGAAGGAAGCTCTGAGACTCTTCACTCTCAAACAAACCTTCCAATATGACAAAGAGAGAGTGAGGACTTGGCCTGATCCTAGAGTGGCTCACAGGATCATAAAGAAAGATATTCCTGTGAGGTACAAGAGCCAGATGAAAGGATTGTAGATGAAGTAATAACTGTGGCTCTTGTACTAACACCCTGGGAAATTGTGGATGAGTTCGAGAAGGCTTATAAATCTAAGCAACCTCCTGAAATGATGTTGGAGAATAGGATGGTGAGGAAAGGCTTAGTTTATAAGAAGCTTGAGAACTTCCGCAAAGATGAGCTCAACTTGTTGCTAGAAGGCAAACATCCAGATTAATTTGCATATAAGCAAATCACAACAGTTGAGCTCAAGAATGGAAAACAGGTCAAGTTTGTCTCAGAGATGTACAGCCGTGAAGGATTGTTCGATGGTGGGGCTGAAGACATGACCAAAGAAGAACAAATGATTTTCGTCCGAGCCTACACCAGAGAATCCTACAGGCTAGTACATGGGAGGTAGGTTTCATGGATGGGATAACAGCTCTGTGTCCAATTCCCCAAAACAGAGCTCACATCCATACTTAGCCAAACAAATACTAGAAACCTTCTCCCAGGCCAGTGCTTATCTGGGTCAACTTCTAATCTGATCTAGAAGGAAATAGACCAATATTTCTGCCAACAATGAGTGGGACAACAAATAATTAGAGGTTTTGGCTGCATTGGTTCAGGGGGAGTTTGTTGGACCAAAAGAACCAATGAGCCAAGATCAGGAAAACCTCTAAGTCCC